>OZ012741.1:556337268-556611570 GCA_963859935.3 Lathyrus sativus
TCAAAGTTCTTACCATCGACGCAAGAATGAATCAAGAAGAGTGCCTTGTAATCCTTCTTCTTTTCTTCCTTGAATGCAGCCTTTTGAGCATCTGTAGCTTCATCTCCGAGTGGTGTAACTCCATTGTTGATGATCTCAAGAACTTCTTGATACCCAAACAAAACTGTCATTCGTTTAGACCACTTGTCATGATTCTTCATATCAAGAATCGGTAGCTTGGTGGGGATTATATCGTTGGAAACAATATTCATTGTTGCAGCGGAAATAGATCAGAACCAGTGTTCTTGATGTCAAATGTTAGAACATACAAAATCTCTAATGGTGAATTAATGAAGAATTGAGTTAATTTGGAGAAGATGAAGTTAAGAAATTGAGAGAGAAAAATAGAGAGTAATTGGGAGTGAGAAGAATAATTAACATTACTTTCAAATGGGAGCTTATAAGACAATTTATACATCAAGTACAAATGATTGGGAAATAACAAAAACAACTTATTCAAATAAACTGAAATTAAAAAAACTAAAAAAACCAAAAAATACCTGCGTAATCGATTACATTAAATATTGTAACCGGTTACGAACCCAATACCAACAAATCCATTTTTTTCAACGTCGTAATCGGTTACGCTCAAAGCGGCAACCGATTACCACAATTGAAATATAAAAAACAACTTTTCAACATATTACAAACCATATAAAAGAATCGAAGGCAGATGAGTTAGTTAAGTCGTTGGAAAATACTATTTCCTCCACTAAATGAAAGTCCCTTTAATAAATAAATTTGTTTTTAAAGTGATTGACATTTTTATTTTTCAATATAAAAATGAATGATATTTTTTTATTATATCTACTTCTAACCTATTAATAATGCTAATTTAATAAAAAAATAATAAATATTTTATTATAGTATCATTCTATTTTTTAATAAGTGTACAAAAATTTAAAACTTGAATCATTTTAAGATTTAATATGGTTAAAAGATGAAACCAATAAATAACAAGACCGGCCTTCTAGGAGAACGTGATGAATTTGATGGTCAAAGCAAAACGGAAACAGTTTATTGGATAAGTCCATCGACCGTTAGAGGAAAAAACTGCCACTCTCTTTCGGTTGGTGATTTGATTCATAATTCAGATTTGACAAAAGCAAACCAAACATTTCAAACTTGGAAACACGATTCAATTTAATATCATATCAAATCCAATGCATAACAAGGGACCCACTTCCCCAAAAGCCTACCTCTACCCCAAACGCTTTTTCGAATTCATTCCTTTATTTAAAGAAAAAAAAAAGTATTATTGGTGTAAGTTAGTTTTGTTTCAAGGTCTATTTAAAATGGTGAATACAATAATTATGTTCAAAAAGCAATTATCAAATAATCCCATCTCAGTTTTATCTATATCTCTTTCTAATAACTTTTGCTCTTTTTCTCTTCATAATTTTATATATTCTATTACACTTATTTTAGTTGAAGGAGAATGAAGTATAATAGAAGAAGATTCTTTGATATAATAAAATGATGATTTTATAATAAAGTGATGATTTTACTTAATTTATGGCATAAATTATAATATAAAATTATTTTATATCATCATTGCATAGTTATTAAATTCATATTTACAATGAAATTTCGTTAATAATACATTTTATAAATATACAATTTTTAAAATATTTTATGTTTATCATTTTTCATAAAAAATACAAATTTTAAGAGTATTTCACCGCATTAAAATATACTCGACATTAGATAGAAGAATCAAACTATAATTACTACCTCCGTTAGATTCAAAAATAAGAAATAAAAGAAGCGTTGAAATGGACGAGTAATAGATGTAAAAGAACGACAACATACCTCTTGAAATATGAAAAATTATGGAAGATAGAGGCATTGAGTGAATCATCAAACTCTTTAACGATTTTATGAGGTCAAAGTAAATGTTGCATGAATTAAGAAGAAACACATTAGTTCTAATCTAATAGAACAAATGTGATATACAAAATTGTGCATATTGTAGGGAAGGAGGGGGAGGGGGGGGGGGGTTGTTTCAAACTTACGAGTCATACCATAAAGTTATGAAAATAGTGATTGAACAAAGACTAAGCAAACATGCTTAATCTCATTATCATCTACTCTGAAATCCATTTCTTTACTTTAATTGATTAGCACCAACCGATCAATCAATCGCAAGTCTAACTTCTGACCTTTTATGATCTCTTTGAGCATACTACTAGTTAACTTCAACATACCCAACTTCATACTTCCTAGTGTTATCTCACACACCAAACTAACATTTCTGCATTTTTCAATCAATTTCAATTCTCTAATCATAAGCGTCGACATATGCAAGGAATTCCTACTCAATGCATTTGCTACCACATTACCTTTACCAGGATGGTAACTCAACCCAAAATCACAGTCCTTCAGAAACTCTAGCCATCTTCTCTGCCTCATATTCAACTCCTTCTGATCAAACAAATACTTCATACTTTTATAATCACTAAAAACTTCAAACCTCGAACCATACAGATAATGTCTCCAAACTTTAAGCACGAAGACTACTGCTGCCAACTCCAAATCATGGGTAGGATAACTCCTCTCACGAGTCTTAAGTTGTCTTGAAGCATACACCACAAATTGAATATTATGCAAAAGCACACCACATAAGCCCATTTTAGATGCATCACAATACATAACAAAAGATTCCTTCACATCTGGTAAGATCAAAGATGGCGCCTATGTCAACCTCTTCTTCAGCTCTTGGAAAATTTCTTTACACTGAACATCCCACACATAAACTTCCCCCTTCCAAGTCAACTGAGTCAAAGGAAAATCCAACTTCAAAAAGCCTTTTATAAACCTTCTATAGTAACTAGTTAAACCTGTACAACTTCTGATCTCAGTAATCGACTTATAAGTCTCCTACTGCAACATTGCGTCTACCTTAGATGGATCAACTGCTATTACACCATTAGAGATTACATGACCAAGGAAACTCACTTCTCGCAACCAGAACTCACACTTGGACAACTTAGCGTACAACTTCTTCTCTAACAACTCTTCTAACTGCCTTTTCATCTCACTCAACTCTGACACATGCATTCTATACGGTTCCACCGACACAAGTTTAGTACCATGTACTAAATCAATGGCGAGCTCCACTTCACGCTCAGATGAAAAATCATTAATATCCTCAAGAAAAACATCAAGGAACTCACACACAACAGGTAGATCAACAACCACTGCTCCGCTCTCCACTCTCAAGGAGGCGAACATCACGAGCACCTGATAATCCTGTTTCAAGCACATTTCAACTTGATTGGCAGGCATGAATATCAAATCCTTAGTCTTTTTGGGTTCGGGAAATAGTACGATCTCGTCTCTTCCAACCATTTCTTCCTACACAACCAATCGTAAAAACCAGTTCCAACAGTAAAGCAAATAACAGTTAACAAAAATAAGCATCGACAATGTTCCACACACATGTTGCACACTAGGGTATAAACAACTTCACAAAATCTAGGTCAAATGAACCGACCTGACCTGATACCAACTATATAACACCCTAAACCCCAAACTCTTTATTTAAAGAAATACACGAAATACTTTTCACAAAAATAGTGTTACACATTCTTAACATGCACCTTACTCAAAAAGATTCTAATAAGCAGCAAAATTCAAAACATCAAAATTACTTTAATTGTCTCAAGAAAATATAATTCAACTTCATTTAAATTAATAATCATCAATCACAAGTGCAGGTATGTATGTAATGTGATGAACTCTCATACTCCAATGCATGTGGTACCCAATTTGGATATCAGAGTTATGTTATTGATTAATCCACTGATTGATGGTTTCTCTCTGAACCACCAAGCTTGTCATAAGCCCCCCTCTCTGAACTAGAGACTCGCTACTGGACCGAAGTCCATAATCATCAAACTCGTCAAAGGCCCCTTCTCTGAACCTCAAACTCATCACTGGGCCGAAGTCCGTCACCTATCTCCGGCATACATGATGCATGAATTGCAACAAACAACACCAATTTAATAATCATCACAAGTCCCTCTTTGAACCTATAATATCGCCAATATAAGACTACCACAATAGTTCCTCTCTGAACCACACATCTTAACCTAACTCAGCATAATATATAATTATAACTAAACATAATATATAATTATAACTCAACATAATATAAAATTATATAATTACTCAACAATGCTCACCAACAGGGTAAAAAATAGCATTACACAACCATCAACATTCAACAACGTCAACTCATAACTCAATGGAGCTTACAAATAATTCTTTCACTTTTTATTCAATTTTAAGAGTCATAAGTCGTACTATAAGTTTAACTCATTTACTCTCCAACTCAACTCTGAACATATCAAAAAATTCAACTCATTTAATTCACATAACTCTAATTGTATCAAACTAAAATCTGACTATCAATATTCCACTCTAAACCTTTCAGAATCCACTCTAATTATATTGAACTCAACACTCTTAATTCAAAATAATTCTAAAACATAACGAACTTAGCTCAATGACTCATCAAAATGCCGACCAAGTCATAAGCTACTCACAAACATTTGAATCAAACCACCAGATTTACATATTTAAACATGTTGCTAATATCGTCATATATACATTTAACCTCTAAAGCATTACTATGAGGTAGTACCACACATCATCTTCCCAAAGTTTCAAACCACGCCTCAATCGGAGTCACTGAACTCAAGTTATGGTGAAAAATAGGGGAACCAATAGATTGTTTGAGGGAATCAATCGATTGTTCTGAACATTTTGCCCATCATTTTTCACTCGAAGTAGGGAACCAATTGATTATTGTAGGGGACCAATCGACCGCCACCTGGAATTTTCCCAAAAATATCACCTCCAAATTCATCTTCTTCAACCTTTAACCACCCCAAACCATAGTTAATCATATTCTAACATGCCCAAGCATTTCACACCATGAATTCAACATCATACATCAAATTACATAACATTTAACACATCACACTATACAGATTAATCATTTATTTAATCAATTACGCCACAAATTCATCATAAAGCTCATCAAACCAAAACATATCAACATGAACATCAACCTCAGAATCGCTCATACAAATTTTCATGAAAATCATTTATT
The DNA here is from genome assembly GCA_963859935.3 of Lathyrus sativus. NCBI lineage: Eukaryota > Viridiplantae > Streptophyta > Magnoliopsida > Fabales > Fabaceae > Lathyrus > Lathyrus sativus. The sequence goes on from OZ012741.1 coordinate 556,342,427, forward strand.
AGCAGAGCATGAATTTCACATCATAACATAGCAATCAAGAGAGGTCTTGTCCAAACCATCTCAAGATTCACAAAACTAATCAATGGAAGCAAAGGAAAAATAAAAAGGAAGAGGGTTAAGATCCCTCTCTATCCTTTATGCATAATACACCTATAGATGAATAATCCCCCACCCCCTACATTACCTCAAATTTGCAGCACAAACCTTGAATCTACATCTATGTAGGCTCTACTCTTGCTTTCCTAGGATTTTCTAACTCTATTGACAACTTTTCACATAATGACACTTTCTCTCCCTATTTTTCTATTTAAAACAAATAAAAAACCTAATTTTATTTTCATCAATTCCCCCCCCCCCCCCCCCCCCCCCCCCCCCCAAACTCATGATAATTCTCTCCTCACCACACTAATAATATTAAAATTATATTTTTCTCCTAAAGTCTCAAATTCTCCTATTTCTCTATTAATTTTAATTATAAAAATTCTACAAAAAATCAAATAATCCCCAAAAATATCAAATAAATCAAATAAAGTACTCTAACACCCAATTAAAATAATATGAGCCATTTAAACTCAATTAAAATAATTTAACTTAAAAAACCAAGGTGTTACATTATCAATCAGGTGTAGATCTTAAATCGGCGTTGCTAATCTCCGATACAGCAGATTAGATGGGGGCTATATGCATGATTAGCACTCCAATGTCCAAGTCAATTTAGGATTTAAGATAATCGTAGTGAAAGTGGAGATTAGAGATTGTGTACATAAAAAATACTTTATGAAGGTATGTATAACTTGAGCTCAATGGAGCGAGTTGGATAAGTGGACTATGTGTTATTGAGCCTTTAGAAGGCACAAAACACTTGGCATTTGATGTTGGAAAAAAATATTTTCTTTGTCTGATTATAATATGTGCTTCTATGTGTTGTATATGTGACTATAAATTTAATTGGGATTTTGATGATTACAAAAGAATAAAGAAATTATCACGAGCATCATCAAATAAGAAAAATATTGAAGTCTTAAAAAAACAAAACTAAGAAGGTTTTGGTGTTTTAAGAGAATAAAGTCAAATGCTAAAATCAACTTCAATGAAATTGAAATCTTTGAAAGCTCACATGATTTCGTGCCTTAGTATTTTTTATTTGTTTAGGATCAATAATAGGTAAATAAGTATGAGTACCTCTTACGAAACTGAAGCATAACACATACACAGATAAAATTATTTTACAAGCTTCATATATTTCAAAGTATTCTTAAATAATAATTGTCATTTGCTAATCAATTAGGAAGCATATTAACTAATTAGAAAAACAAATAATCACTCTCTAATTAGTTAGAACATATATCTAATCTATTTTGGAGTGAACTTGCAACCTAATCAATTATAAATCCTCGTAATTTATTAACTCTGAATCTGTCTAGTTTCTCTTCTAATTAGTTAGGTCTAGTCAATTAGCGCCACATGCTAATAGGTTAGACAGTGACTTTGACCCATATTTTTTTTCTTCCTTTTTTGGTCAAATTTCTTCTCTTATATAAAATGGATCTTGTGTTCACTTAAAAACATAAGAAATATGATTTATACTATTTTCTTTTACTCACCCTCTTCTTAGAAACATCTTCCTAGAAACTATTTTATACACTTTTCATTATTTTAGTGTTTGAGAAAGCGGAAATTTTAAGTAAGAGTTGTGTAATTTGATGTTTGAATCAGATCACGTTGTTACTATAAATAAATAGTCTTCTTTTTTTGTGACAATGCAATTTCTTTAAAGGTTTCAAGTTAAACCTAAGTAAAATCTCGGTGTAAGGAGGTTTTAGGTTGATCATATAATAAAAGCTCAAGTTGATAGTGAAATTCTCAAGGGGAAACTCTTGGGGACTGTAGTAGGCCACATGGTTTAAGATTGAACTAGTTTAAATTCTGGTGTGCTCTTTCCTAAATCCTCTCTTTTATTTTCTTGAAATTTATATTCCATGCTTAAATCTTGCTTTATCTTTTTTCTTAAAATTGATAAAGTAAAATCAATCTTTTTGAATTTTTTTTCAAAAACCATTTAACAAAACTCACTCTCTTGTATGTTTGAAGTCACTTGATCAACACAATTGTACTAACTCTTCTTGTAATATGCCAAGTAATAGCTTTAATATATGTGATTTATAATGAAACATGATCCTTTAGGTTAGTCTTTGAGGTGTGTGTGTGTGTGTGTGTGTGTGTGTGTGTGTGTGTGTGTGTGTGTGTGTGTGTGTGTGTGTGTGTGTGTGTGTGTGTGTGTGTGTGTGTGTTTGTGTGTGTGTGTGTATTCCTTTGTGACTTAGTGGATGTGCTGAGTTTTGAAGTTGTTTCCTCGGTCTTGACCAATATGACAATATTCCATCAAGGAGCTTAGTGAGTGACTCATCTCTAAGGATATCTCTAGATGTAACAATGTTTTCCACTTGCAGAGCATGTTTCCTAACTCTCTGAACCTTAATTAAGGTTTCTAATGCATCTCACACAATTGTAAGTGAGTATGCCAAGATTATTTAAACCTTATGGGTTTAGGAATTAATACTTGTGACAGTCTATAACCGTTCTAGTAAGAGGCGTGTACGAGCAAAGTGGTTAAAGAAAGTGTGTGACTCTGTGACATTTTGACTTTCATACATTGTGGATGAATCAAACCATATGATTGGAAACAATTTACACTTGTCATCCAACTATTACTAGTGAAGCAATTTGGTTACCTCTACCAAGTAGTCATGATAAACTCAAATTTTATGGAATTGACCATTTGATCTCCTCTACAAAAAATCAAGGGTGTTTGGCTCAAGAACCCTTCTAATTTTATTTCTTCTCCTTTAGATCTTAGGATAAAACTACCAACATATTCATCGTTTCTTTCTTGTATACACTTTGCTTGTGAGTATTTCTTTTTCAACCTTTCTTTCTACCTCAACCTTGTTGCAAGCTCAAAAACCCCTTATAATGTCTCTATGCACGTTTTACTTCATTCATTTTCCAAACTTCTTCAAGCATGGTTTTACTTAGGGAGTGTGATGAAAATAGAAATGTGTTCAAGCCACAAAATTGTGATGATAGATATAAGTTGTGGTCTTACTGATTTGAAAACTTGAGACAAGAAAACAAAAGTGTTTACTTGGTCATAGTTGAGAGGGAAATGTTTGAGAGTGACATTTGTAGTAGCGATAGTAATAGCATAAATATTCATTGATCTAGGGATAATGATGTAATTTTGGTAAATTCTTTTTCAGGACCTGTGAGAAGGATAGTGAGAATAGTGATGGCTTCCCTTGAGGCAAACATGAATCTTTTCTTCGAATAGACGGTGAAAATGGTTCAATATTCATTACCTAAATAAGAGTGAAATAATTTTGTGAAGGACTCACGATCTCCTTTATAGGAAATGAAGAGGATGCCATTATAGATATGTGCATGAAGGGAAAAAATGCTTGCATGTGGTAGATTCATAGGGTGGTACACAAGTATTTCCTTATACATATGAACAAAGGTCAACATATCCCCCTCAAAACTTTACCCCTACAGTTGGGCCTTTGTAAGGGGATTCAAATTTCTGTACAATGGCTTGGGGATCACACCTAATGTGACATTATATTTTCCTTCTATATAATGAAAGAGGGTGATAAATGGAAATGGATCTCTATAAGCCCCACTACAAACATTTGGATTTTTTTCCTTATATTTATCAAATTACAAGAATTTGAAAAATAAGTTCTTCCGAGTGCATGTAGATAACATTTGGAAAAAAGGTAATTTTTGACGATGAGGAAGGTCATTGGTTCCTTTTTATAGGATGGGATACCCCATTTTAATCATAAGTTTTAATTATGATAAACTCAGCGAGTTTGAGAATGTCGGGGTCAAAATTCTAGATAAGATGTATATTATAAGTGTTTGGGATTTGATGGAAGTGAAGGTTGACCTTGTGGGACTTGACATTTTAAGTGTATTTTATGATTTTATTATTGCCTTTTTTATCATCATGTTTGGCTAACTGCTTGATATTGTTTGTGCAAAGATAATGGCTCTTGTGTCAGAACTAAAAAGGAAGACATTCCTTGAGGAAGCCAAAGAGAAGAAAGCCTAGGTGGCGGTTTCAGCGAGAAGAATAACATAATTATGCTGCTAGTGCAACTACCTAAATTAAAAACTAAGGGCGAGTCCAAAGTTATAAGTGCCAAATCTCTTAAAAATGTTACGCCTTCAGGGTTTGGCAGATTGGACATATGTGAGGAATGGTGTCCTTATTGACGAGGAGGCCAAATGATCTCATCAAAAGGTGTCTTCTACGTTGTCGCAACTGCGAAAAAGGGGGTCGATAGAAACAAACAGAAGAGTCTCCACCGAACGTTATTTATCCCAAAGAGAGGGAAAGGAAACGATCAAAGAAAACCTAAGAGAACGGGAAAGACAAGGTTATCACAACCAAATCTTGGGTTCGGGAGTTGGTTACACAAGGGGAAAGTATGAGCACTCCTCACGTCCGCTGTACTCAACAGGATCCACACTTGTTGTTTAAATCTATGGGTGAAAGTTATCTAAGAGCTATTGCTAAACGGGGGGGGGGGGGGGGGGGGGACAGAAAGAACAAACTCGATAGGACATCGCCGCCCTATGCCAACGTATTCCCTCGTACAATGGGAAAGTCAGAGTCAACTTAGTTCGGGAAACTACGGGTGATGGGGGGAGGTTGCTCGCCAAGACATCGCCGTCTTGTGCCTACGTATCCTCATCTGGTATGAGAAATTAGAGCAAACATAGTTCGAGAAACCTAGGCCAATGGTTGGTTAAATGTTTTTAATGAGTGATGTTAAATCTCCATTCCAGCAGTTAGGGACGATGTCTGTTTGCGGTAGAACGGAAAAGTAACGTACTATTTTCTGAAAATGAGTTTGAAACAATCCCGAAGGATGAAAAGGTTTGAGTTTTGTTTGTCAGTTTTAGTGAAGTGGATTGAGTCAGTTTGAGACTCGCGTCGCACTAAATACTATGACACGGGGGCGATATGCGACGGGCATATACTAAACACTCTAGACAAGCGAGGAGAAACCACCCACTCATCATTCCCCATGTACTTAAGGCTTGTAGTGCACGACGTTTGTCATTCTTTATTAAGTGTCTTGAAGAAATTTGAGGTGAGAAGATAGAGACGCACATAAAGACTTAGGGGAAACTGAACCCTAAGTGTTGTCATACAATGTGGCCCTAAAGTCAGGATTAGGAGGGAAACTAACCTAATATTGTCATGTTTGGATTGAAAGCCTAATGTCTCTCCTACCCTTAACTTAATCGGAAATTAAGTCGGGTTAGAAATCCTAAGGGATCATGCGAATACAAGAGGTAAACAACAAGTAAACACGAAGCGACACAATCACATACAAAGTCAAGTTTGAACTCAAATTAATATTTACAGGAAATAAGCACAAGTATTTACAGACGCACTCGAGAATTAATAGAAATTAAAAAAGAATTAAAGGGGTTAGTTAAGTTAAAAGTCTAATTAGTCAAAACTAAATCTAAATCCTAACTAACTAAAATCTAGAATTAATAAAAAAAACTAAAGATAAACCTAAATTAATAAAGGTTAAATCTAAACTAATCTAAATAATAAACTATTCTACACTAAGATAAATTCTAAAATTAAAAACTAATTCCTATGATAATTTAAAACTAAACTAATCTAATTTCTAAGGTTAAGCTTAAATTCTAAAATAATTAAATTAAGTCCTAATCTAAAATTATTAAACTCAAATATACAACTAAAGTTAATTAATGTTTAATTCTAACTCTAAATTAAATTCTAATTCTAACACAAAAATCTAATTAGTGTTCTAGTTAAAAAATTAATTAAAACCTAACTTCTAAAGTGACATTCTAATTAATATTAAACCTAGTCTAAATCCTAAATTAATTAAAAGAACAAGTTCTAACTCTAAATAATGAAATAAAATCTAAATATCAAAACGAAATTCTAAAATAAAAACTATTTCTAAAATATAAACTATTTCTAAAGATAAAAACTATTTCTAAAAATAAAAACTATTTCTAAACTTAAGTTAAGTTAATCAAATTAAATCTTATTCTAAAATTATAATTCTAAACTTAATATAATCCTAAAGTTAAACTTATGCTAAGCTAAACCTAAAATTAATCAAAGACTAAAAATATTAATATGATTCTAAAACTAAATAAATCTATAAAAAAATTAACATGATAATTCTAAAACTAACTAGTATAATATCACACGCATGCGGCTGTATATGCAAGAAAATAGAATGCATCAAATTCGTTGTTTTATTTTTTTAATCATAAGTTGATATTATTAATTTGTATGATCACTATTTATAGCATCATAAAAGTACCAAAAGAATTACAACAATTCCAGAACCAACAACAAATCCAAAATAACATTTTTCTCTTCAAAATTCAAGTGGTGCTTGAATAGAGCTATGAACTATAAAACCAAAATTTTAAGCATTCAATACAAAACAAGAATTAAGATACCTCATGACGAACAACGTCTTCCATTTTCGTCCGACATCATTCCCTTAAGACTCCTAGCTAACCAAGTCACGGTCTCCCTTGGTGAGACCTTATCTTTGTCGAATGACTTTAGAACAACTTGAAGTTCCTCTAATCTGTTCTGCTGCAGCAAGTCTGCAGACAATACCAAGAGCTCTTCAAGTGCTTATGCTCTCTGCTGAAAAGATTTCACGTCAAGTATTTCCTTTGCCAGCGGTGGTTTGTCTTCGGTGGTTGTAGGAGTGTTGTTTGTGTTGGATAAGAGTTAAAGGAGAAGGGGTAGGTGGCGGCCGACTTAGGGTTCTTGTTTCTAGGAGAAGACGATGAATAATTCTGGGCCTTTAAATACCCCAATTCCTCTGTGTTTTTTTTTTTAATTTCTGATTTAATTTTTCTATTTTTTTAAATTCTAATATTAAATCTCTAATATAAAATCTAATCTAAATCTAATAAATCTAATCTAAACTAATTCTAATTAATAATCTAATTCTATTTCTAATAAATCTATTCTAAACTAATTCTAATTAATAATCTAACTCTATTTCTAATTCTAAATTCTAACTAATTAATTAATAGTTCTAATTCTAAATTAACTAAAAAACTAAATTAATATTATAACTAAACTAATTAATTATATTAACATAACTAAATCTTAAACTAATTATTAACTATTAAAAAAACTAATATTAAAAGTTAAATAAAATCCTAACTAATCTAAACAAATCAAAATTAAACCTAAACTAAAAAACGATTGTTAAAAATAAAACACAAAATGCAACGAAATAAAAACGAATAAAAGGGTCAAATACCGAAATGCTTAAATGCGGGGAACTAACGCACCAAAATTATCAGCACGGATTAAACCACCAGGAAGAATACGACTTTCGTTCAATTTCAAAATAAATCTTACCATTTGAACTGGTTTAAACTGTCTAAAATGCGAACAAAGCGACTGCAATCCCGATAAACCCATTCCGGCTGATAACATGGACAGTATACGAGAAATGATCGACCTAGATGATATGCAGATGAATGCGAAGGAAAAGCCAGTCAAAGTTAGAAAACGCGAGGGCAAATTTTGGGGTGCAACAGCTGCCCATATTCAATCGACTTGGACCTGAAGTTATGAAAAGCAACCGCTTTCATACATTCAAGGTAAAAGGTGATTGAATACAAAAGAACCCAGAAATTTGCATTCGGTCGGGATGTATGCAATTGGAGCCCGGTCACATGTCGTCACAAAAATTAGACGAAAAGAAAACAATTCCGGAGAAACACATCAGTGAATCCCAAAGCCACATCATCAATAGGAATTGACGGGAAGAAAACCATATCCGAAGAAACACCTCAGTGAATCCCAAAGCCACATCGCCAATAGGAATTGGCAGAAAGAAAACCATAGATCACATCGTCAATAGGAGTTGACGGAAAGAAAACCATAGCCATATAACGCACCGTCAATAGAAATTGACGGAAAGATAACCATATCTAAAAATCGCATCGTCAATAGAAATTGACAGAAAGAACACCATATCCAAAGGTCCACCACATCGTCAATAGGAATTGACAGAAAGAAAACGTATCCAAAGAAACACACCGTCAATAGGAATTGAAGGAAAGAACACCATATCCGGAGAAACACATCGTCAATAGGAATTGACGGAAAGAACACCATATCCGGAGAAACACATCAGTGAATCCCTAAATCACATCGTCAATAGAAATTGACGGAAAGAAATACCAAATTCGGAGAAACACCTCAGTGAATCCCAAAATCACATCGTCAATAGAAACTGATGGAAAGAAATACCATATCCAACGAACCACATCGTCAATAGGAATTGACGGAAAGAACACCAAATCTGGAGAAACACCTCGTCTAAGGGTAGACGAGAAGAAAACCATATCCAAGATCACATCGTCAATAGGAATTGACGGAAAGAAAACCTACTAGGGATGTCATCATCAAAGGGTTGATGGACAAAGTATGACTGACGTATGATCTAAAACCCAAAAGAAAGTAAGCAGATGAGTTGACCGAAAAAGGGTGCTGGAGATATGTTATTTTCTTGATTAAAGGGTGATTCAGGTTGCCATGAAAGGTAGCAAAACTGGCCTATACTTCACATGCATATGCTTGAATTTTTTTATAGCGTAATGCTCCATACGAAATGGAAATGCTACTCATTTTGAGGATTTAATACAAAGATAATAATTATATGAAGAAATACAGATGCAGACTCGGGCTGTCGAGGAAAGAAAGATGCCCCAGGTATGATTGGACTTTTGCTGGGAAAGATAGGTGAAACCTGACGGTGATTGGTTTTTCGAAGGTGAAATTTTTCTGGGTACCAATAGGGATTGGATTTCGGAATGAGGCACCAATATGGATTGGACTTTCTGGTGGTTGTCAATATGGATTGGGCTTTTGGTTGAGGAGATGCCAATAGAGATTGTACTTTGGTGGTTGCCAATATGGATTGGGCTTTTGGTTGTCTGTGAGGGATCAGGTATAGCTGACTCCGGAAAATGTCAATACAAGGTTTATGGTTGAAGGGTCAGGGAATGGTTAACATGACTTCCCGACATTCATCTTCAACTTGAAGGTTGATTGAACCCGCTTTAACAAAAAAGAAACTACAAATGCAAAGAAATGACATGATATAAAAGATTGCCAGCTTCAGGGAACTGGGTTTTCCAATCTTGATTCACTATTGAACTAGCTATCTTCAAAATTGCTCGTCGAAGTCAATTTAATACTCTTCTGAACATCTTCTCTCGGTGAATTCCTCCATAACATGAATTGATGAACCCACATGACTGGATGAAAGAGGATTGTTGATCTGAATACCCTGAGCTGTGACTGAGAACATGTTGGAGTCAAGCAGAAGATGATGAATAGTGCTGGGCCTTTAAATACCCCAATTCCTCCGTGTTTCTTTTTTCTTTTTAATTTCTGATTTAATTTTTCTGTTTTTTTAATTCTAATATTAAATCTCTAAAATATAAAATCTAATCTAAATCTAATAAATCTATTCTAAACTAATTCTAATTAATAATCTAAATCTATTTCTAATAAATCTATTCTAAACTAATTCTAATTAATAATCTAACTCTATTTCTAATTCTAAATTCTAAGTAATTAATTAATAATTCTAATTCTAAATTAACTAAAAAACTAAATTAATATTATAACTAAACAAATTAATTATATTAACATAACTAAATTTTAAACTAATTATTAACTATTAAAAAACTAATATTAAAAGCTAAATAAAATCCAAACTAATCTAAACAAATCAAAATTAAACCTAAATTAACAAACGGCTGTTAAAAATAAAATACAAAATGCAACGAAATAAAAACAAATAAAAGGGTCGAATACCGAAATGCTTAAATGCGGGGAACTAACACACCAAAATTATCAGCACGAATTAAACCACCAGGAAGAATACGACCTTCGTTCGATTTCAAAATAAATCTTATCATTTGAACTGGTTTAAACTGCCTAAAATGCGAACAAAGTGGTTGTAATCCCGATAAACCCATTCTGGCTGATAACATGGACAGTATACAAGAAATGATCGACCTAGATGATATGCACATGAATGCGAAGCAAAAGCCAATCAAAGTTAAAAAATGCGAGGGCAAATTTTGGGGTGCAACACACGTATCGGGTGGTATGTTCCATGTTAGAAAATATTGGTCTCAATGGATGATACCTTGATTTTTCAATGGATGTTCATGTGGCATAAAAAATAGGTTTGAAACAAATGGGTCAAATGACAGACACCTATCTGGTGATGAGCGCATTGTTGGGGAAGGCTATTATTGACAAATTTTTCTAAGCTCGTGAAAGTGAAAAGGGCTTGAAATTAAAGAATCAAATGTTTTAAGAAAATTTATAGATGCATGGTGCTTGATTGACTTATATAAAAGAAGGCGTGACATATATGAAGAATAAATATTCATAATATTAGTCTGCTCTAGAAAAATCTAAAGGAGAGAAAAAAGACAAGTAGACAAGATCTAAGAGATGAAGGATGAAATAAAGAGTTTGAAGGATGCATGCACATCTGACACAATTACACATAATAACTTGGAATCTGAGTTGGAGTAGTAAAAAATGGATATATCTCTTGATATGGAGCAAGGGTTTAAAAATGCCAAAGACCAATTGGAGTTCATGTATCCCAATATTGCTTTAGGTGAGATCGGCCTCTTCAAGATAGTGGCGGAAGGAAAGTTAGTGGAATAGGTTGTTTTTCTTGATCAAAACAAATAAAGGGTTGCCTTTTTCTATCTTTCCTTTCCTTTATGTTTTTTAATTTGTAATTCGTTTGCCTTTTTTCTTTACCTTCTTCTAAGTCAACTTCTTCCAAAGGATACTGCGCTAGCATCTTCACAATTGGCGCCAGCGAGTCCTTTTCAAATCCCAAAGCCTCTTCGTCATAAATTTCGTCGAGCCTCTGGCCTTACATTTCTTGTTTATTCTTGTCAGGTGTCTCCGGTTCAAAGTCTCTATCAGGCCCCTTAAGGTGCTTATCATTTTCTATGGCTTCGACAACCATGTACTTAACTTCGGCCTCTAAGGCCACTTTTAATATTTTTTTGGCTATGTAAGCTCAAATCTTTTCCCATGTCTTGGACTCAGTCATGATCCTTAAACTCATCTCCCTAGCCAGTTGGCTGGATATATGTTGTCCCTTCAAATTTGAGGTCTTGACGAACAACCTCTCTATCCCATTGGAACCCATATTTTGGGTCTAAATGAAGAGAGTGATAAGCAGCATCCGTTGGTTCGAATGCAAAGTCAGCTGGTCGACAGGGAGCAATTTTTGCTAATTTCCTATCGAAGTTCCTCCTATCCACATGATTCACCTCAGCTAAAAATTAACTCTAATCAGCTTCTATATTTTCTACGATGTCGTCATTTCACCAAATGGTAATCCTTTGATGCATTGATGATGGTACTGCACCTATACCATGGATCCATTCTCTACCCAACAGAAAATTATACTTCGCCTTTGATTCGACAACCATAAACATTGTCGGTCTCATTATTATTCCCACAGTTAATTCTAATTGAATCACACCCAACGTGCGTCCAATTTTCCCTTCATAATTTGATAAAACCATATTGTGAAATTTCAGGTCTGTATCAAATTTTCCTACTTTTTGTAGCATAGAATACAACATCAGATTAATTGCCGCTCCCTCATTCACAAGAATTTTACTGATCACCACATTCTCGACCTTCCCTCTAATTAAGAGGGACTTGAGGTGATTCTTCATAGCTTCATCTGGCCTTCCGAAGAAGGCATTTTTGATTTTTGACGCAACCATTATTAATCACATAGTAACATACTAGCTTATGTTTAGCCATTTCAGCTTCCATTACACCATCAAGTTCATTAACCTTAGTCACCTGGTCATATTCCCTAGGAAGCACAGAAACCACATTGCAAGCTATGTCCAATGAAGCTTCTGATTATATATCTAATAAATTATCAATCAACATATCTTCATAATTTTCTATATCTCTAGGCTTACTCTTAAGATCCTCCAACTGATTAGGAAACAACCTCCTTCCAACTGGCTTCTTTTCCTCTACACCGTTTTTCTCTGAAAGCACATTTCTTTTGGATTCAGCCATTGCCTTCTCATTTGTTTCCCTTTCAGCTTTCCTTCTTCTTTGTTTTATGCACCACTGAGACCTCGACATATGATTCTTTACTTTGTAGTTTTCAAGCCAGTATGCTAGCTTCTTCGACACCTGAAACTCTTTCCTATAGACTATCGAAGAACCTCTCTCTACTTCAAAGCTCTGCCACTTTTTTTGGTCTCTTTCTTCTCTTTCAGCAGGACTTACCGATTTTCCCATTGATACATTAAGTTGGCTTAAAGGTAGAAGGCTTTTTTGGTTGCAAACTTGGGCCTCCCTGTTCTAATCTTCGAGGGGCTCCTCTCTTATCAAAGCTGAAATTGCTGCGAGTATCTTTCCAGTTTCCCTTTCGAATGGCTATTCGAAGCCTTTAAATATTTTCAGTTGCTTTCTTATCAAACACATAACTACACCTAGGGCACAATATAAATTTAGATTTCTTCTTCTGAAAATGTTGAAGGAATTCCAGCATAGTTTCATCATCTTTAGGGTAAGCCACCCCCATTTGTTGCTCATTTCGATGAGCCTTTTCCTCATCAGCATGTCTTTCATCACTAACTTCGACCATATGAACTTCCAAGTTGGTACCATCATTAATCTTGAACTCTTCTAGTTTAACCCTAAGGCCCTCAGTGGCCTCATTCATCTTCTCGGCTTCAAGGTCATTAGAATCCTTTATTTCCTCAACTTCAAGGCTTTCAGCAGCCTCAATTTTCTCAACTATAAGGCCTTCAGTAGCCTCATTTATACCTTTGATCTCAAGGCCCTTAGTGGCCTCAATTTTATCTTTACTCTTAAGGCTTTAAGTAACCCCAGTCTTAACTTCGACCTTAAGGCCTCTAGTAGCCTTAATTTCAGCTTTGACCACCAGGCCATCAGTAACCTTAGCTTCAGATTCGAACATATTCTCGAAACCCTCAGTAGTTTCAATCACGCCTTAGCTTTCAGAAACCTCGACCATGTTGATGATGGTTGGCTCAGTATAATTTGATTCTCCCATCTTCAAGGGATCTGAATCAATCTTCATTTGAGATTTGGTATTGTTTCTAAACTTTAATCTCCCATCCTTGATGGCGTTTTGCACCAAATCTCTGAAAAGGAAACATTGAGAAGTTTTATGGCCAAGGAAATTATGATATTTGAAAAATTTTCATTTTTAAATTTTTTTTCTAACATAAGCATTTTAGCGCCAGAAGGCACTATCATTTGGGCATCTTTGACTAGCAAGTCAAAAATCTCGTCACATTTAGTGACGTCGAACGTGTATGTACTTTTAGGAAACTTATCATTCTTTTCGGGTTCGACAAGATTTTTTTTCCATTCGAAGGTGCAAGGATCTCACACAAATAAGGTGGTCCTTTCTTTAATCAAGCCAGATCAATTTCACTTTCGTCGAAGTCTGCAGAGTCACTACATGTTTCTTGATCATTTTCATCTATATCAACGTAAGATACCCTTTCTTTTCTATTGTTCTTAATGGCCCTGGATTTTTCAGCTTTCAAGCGTTCTACTTGTTGAACCCTATCATACAATTGGGTCATATCTCTCAAATATTGGGTATCTAACTTCCTTCTAACGGAGTAGTCTAATCTATCAGTAGTCATTTTGACCAGCTCATGTTCAGGCACTTGTATAAAACACATTGCCTTTAACAAATAGAACCTATTAAGGTAATCATCGATTGACTCAAAGAATTTACGTTTAATGCTAGCTAAATCTTTAAGGCTAATCTTCGATTGTCTCACGTAGAACTGCTTATAGAACAACCTCTCCAAACGAGTCCAATCATGAATCGAACTTCCTGGGAGTGTAGTGAACCCTGTGAAAGCATTTTTTGTGACCGAACTAGGAAAATACTTAACTCTCAAGCTTTCATCATTGGTAAGATCTCCTGCTTCAGTTAGGTATCTCGCCACATGTTCGATAGTCGACTCACTAGTATCTCCTGAAAAATTTGTAAATTTAGGGACTTTCAATCCCCTAGGCAAAAAAGTTTGTAAAATGTAATCAGACAATGAAGAAATATAGTTTGGCCTATGAAGGCCCACATATACCCCGTTTCGCTCCATAATCCTTTCGACCATGGCAACCAAATTATTATCTCCAGCCATACCATCATTTTAAACTTGATGTATGACTTCGTCAGCATCTTGATTCCTATTTCTATCACTACCCTAGGTTCCTGTTCCTTTGGGACTGACTATTCGACCCTTGGAGGTTCGACCCTAAGAGGTTCGACCTTAGGAGTTTCAACCCTAACTCCTTGGTTAACTACCTCGACATGGGTCCCATTTTGTTGGACTTGGTTAATTGTAGTGTCTTCCTCTAAGACTTCCCCTTGGTTTTCGACTATCACATCTCTTCGAACCTGTCGAGGGGCATGCAGAACTCCAAAAAAATATGCAATCCTAGTCATTTGTGTTGCCAATTTCTGATTTGTTTGGGTAATGTTTTGAATCAAAAGGTTAAATATAATGTCCATTTTCTGGGCTAGCATATGAACCTTGTCGTGGTTACTTTCGTCCATTTGTTGTCTTAATACCATTGCTGAATTCGTGGTAAAATTAGGTAACTGGGCAGAATATACCATCCCTGTGGGTAGACTATTTTAACCAATATTGTTAACAGCGGAACCAGACCCATGTATTGGCGAAAAAGTATTCACCACATGGTAATCAAATGTTGCAGTTGCATTATGTAAGTTAGACATCATAGAAGTTGGCATACCATATGGTTGGTCTCGACCACCTAAAGGCATGGTGAACCCAGTCACATATGGCCTAAACAAACTAGTACCCACTAGAGGAGGGGTTAATGTTTTCCCCTGCGTCCTCAGTGGGGATAAAATAGGTCCAGTATATGCACTTGTCCGTACTCTAATCGTACTTGCCGTGGACGAAACCACTTCAGCCACAAATGCTGATGTCATGACTGTAGTTTCTCCTGTCGAAGGAGGAGGCGGTTCATTACTACTTGACAGATTCACCATTGTTACACGTACACGTCTCCTTCTTGGTCTTGTTTCATTATTAGTGGTTACTTTACCACTTCTTAATCTCATGCAACAAAACTACAAACAACCAAAATGAAGAACAATATTTCTACAAAATTCTAATTAACAACACCGATTCCACTGGGTGTGCAAATTTGTTTACCGGTGAAAATGGAAAAGAACTGCTAGTCCTCCAAAGTTACTAAACCTTTGGTCGCTTATAGGATCGACTAGATTGATCCTAGGACATGTGTTGTTAAGTTAGTTTTGATTTCAATGAACATGAATATTTATACAATGCTCTTTGAGTGTTTTGCAATGTTATCAAAAGAACTTTGTGAAATTCTCTTAAGTAGAAGAAAAGTGTAAATTGCAGAGAGATAAAAAAGATAAATTGCTTGAAAGTAAATAATAATGAAGTAAAATTGCAATGAAGAAAATTGACTGAAATTTAAATGACTTGTAAAAGAAGGTATTCAAACGTACATTCTCTCAAAGCACTATTTTCTCACAAACATAGATAATGAGAGTATGATGTTGAGTTTGTACAATTGTTGAACATGTTATTCTAAATGCTAAAATGCTCTATTTATACTAAATTAGAAATAACTGCCCCCTATGGTTATTTCGCCAGAACATGACACGTTCCCACTACATGCATTTCGTCACCTAAAAGTCTTCCACGTGTCCCACGAACCGGATAAAATCAAAAGGCGATTACCAGCCTTTTTTGCACTTCCTATGCCGAACGCTTCCTTTGATGGACTTCATCGAATTCCAATTCATGCAAAAATCTTCCTAAGTCCCTGACTACAACGTCTCTTATGCATAAACTTCTTCGAACAAATCTTCTCTAGTCGAACCATACATTATTTCATCTCACACACGAGTCTTCAAATTTTGACAGTTTTCTTCCAGCTTTCTCTACCGTCGAAATACCTTTTCTGTCGAATTTATTATTTCTTTCCTCTAAATATAACTCCAAACTTCCCAACTCACCTCCAACATTAATGAATGTCAAAATTTTAACCAACAGTCTCATATGATTTAAATAAATAGAGCGAATTCATTGATTTTATGCGTGTCTAGGCTGTTATACCGGTGATGGTCCAAACTCAAACATTTATTTTATATGTTGTTCGGAATGACTTTCATAATTCGTAAATTTGAATTCTAACTTTTCTTAATAATAATATAAGTTAACTTGATCTATTTTTTAATTTACAATCTTCTATAGTAGGTTGAAGAGATAACCAATAACCATTTGATCAAACTAGATTTACAATTCTAACATATCCACGTCTTAAAAATTATTTTCTAAACGTGTATTTGGCAAAGAAATAGGAAGAGTGTGTCACTACCCCACTTAACTTCTCTTTGGTTTCTTTTCGGATGATTCTATATTATCTATGATAAATGAGTTAAGCTTTGAATAAAACAGGGGGTGTAAAGTAATAAGTGACTGTGTAAATATGATTTCACTAATTATGATCAATTGTTAATATCATTGGGCGTGTGAGTGAGTGGCTTGATGTTTAAGGAAATATTTTCGGGGTCCATTTTCCATTATCCACTAAGTAAAAGTCATTAAGGATGTTTTTGTTATTTTATATATTAACCGACACTAATTATGTGTAATATTTTAGCAATTTTATGATACGATAAGATTTTCCAACATTTTCATGTAGGATAACACATACTTTTCACACGTCACTTCAATGTCTTTTACATATAAAACGAAATCAGTTTATTTATTTTAATTCCGATTAACTTTCTATGCATTTACATATTGTCTGGTATAAGGTGATTTTTTCTTAATATCAATAGCTATTTTTTATATTCTTTTTTTCACAAATGTGATTCACGCACTAAAAAAATTAGTATCTAAAATTTTGGTTAGGTTCTTGATCGTATTTTCGAGAAACATATGCTAATGATCGTATTTCTGAAATTGTGAGTTGTTAATCAAACACTACAAAGATGAATGGTACTAATGACATTCTGAATTCTCTTCCAATTCCTGACGGCAAGAATTGGATCTGATAGAGAAAACACATGCAATCTATATTTGGCTTTCATAAAACCCTTGAAGTGGTTACTAATGGTGTTCTTGAGCTTGCCGAGAACGCAACTGATGCTCAAAGAGTCGTGAACAAGGAGGACAAGAAGAAAGATTGCAAGGTCGCGTATTGCATTAAATTGACGGTAGATTCGGTAAATTTCGACAAGATCTCTCATGCTGAATCAGCGAAGGAGGCATGAGATATTTTTGTCAAGTACTATGAAGGAGGTGAGAAAGTGAAAGTCTTCAAATTGCAGACTTTGCGATGACAATATGAATTGCTGGAAATGAGAGAAGATGAAAAGATTGCAGGCTATATGTCAAAGGTGCAAAATCTTGTCCATCTCATGAAGGATTGTGGTGAAACCTTAATTGATAAGATAATAGTTGAGAAAGTAATGCGTACATTGACCTCTCACTTTGATCACATTATCGTAGCTACTCAAGAATCCAAAAATCTTGAAACCCTAAAACTGGAAGATTTGGTTGGTTTGTTGGAGGCACATGCGATTAGGATTGTTGAAAGGAAATGAGTTCAAGATTTGATACAAGAACAACAGGCCCAGGCTTGGAAAAAGCATGGTGGTTCTAAAAAATTCAAAGGCAAAGGAGACAAGACTCAGAGCAAGAAGTGTTGGTCGAACTCTAAAAAACATAAGGTCAATGATAAGACTTCTGAATTCTCGAAAAAAGGATAAGAAAGCTCTTATTAGAAAGACAAAGAAAAAAAGGTGTGCAGTGTTATAAATGTGAAAAGTGAGGTCACTTGGTCAAGCATTTTTGGTACAATAAAGACAAGGGATCGTAAAAAGGCAAGGAGGAAGGAGCAAACCTTGCACGCCAAGATTCAGATGATTCTAAAGATATAGTGGCTATGGCTGTAGTTACAGATGACCATGTCGACTCCAAGATCTGGTTCCTCGACTCGGGCTGCTCGAGTCATATGACTAGTCGAAAAATATGGTTAGCTGATTTCAACTCGTCGAAGAAGAGAAAGGTCAAACTTGTTAATAATAACTCATTGCAAGCATAAGGTATTGTCGACATAGTTATTCAAAGGAGAAATAGAGGAAAAACTATGATTAAAGATGTATTATACCTACCTAGAATGAAGTGAATCTGCTAAGTGTTTGACAACTGGTCGAAAAAGGTTTCTCAGTGATTATGAAAGACGGAGTCTTGGAAGTGTTCCACACTCAAAATAATTAGTCTTGAAATCTTCTTTGTTGAAGAGTAAGACATTCAAGACCATGATCAGTTCAACTGAAGTATAATGCCAAAAATTATTGTCTACCACAAGAATAGTTGGTTGTGGCATTTGAGGTTTAGACATTTGAACTTTCGACCAGTCTATCAACTGATTACTCAAGATACGATAATTGGTATACCAAGTCTATAGATGCTCGACAAACTTTGTGAAGGTTGTCTAGTCAGAAAGCAATCTAGCAAGTCTTTCGTTTTGACTATGCCAATGAGATCCTCTTGCATACTCGAAGTTGTGCATTATGATGTATGTGGCTCTTTTGAGGAGCACACCATTGGTGGAAATAAGTATTTTGTATCATTAGTCGATGAATTTAGTCAAAAATTATGGATCTATGTGATCAAGATAAAGGATAAAGTATTTAAAATCTTTAAGAGATTTAAGATGCTTGTCGAAAACCAGAGTGAGAATAAGTTCAAAGTTCTGCAAACAAATGGAGGTGGCGAATACACTTCCAAGATGTTTGCAAAATTTTGTGCAGAACATGGTGTTGATCATGGGGTAACTGCTCCTTACATGCCTAAACATAATGGAATAGTAGAAAGAAGAAACAATACCATATTGGACATGGCGAGATGCACGCTGAAGCAAAAGAGTTTTCCAAAAACCTTATAGGGTGATGCTATTGCCACTGCGCTCTATATTCTGAACAGGTGCCCTACCAAAAAGTTGAAGAATAAGGTTCCTAAAGAAGTTTCAAGTGGCAAACGACCATCAGTGAGTCATCTGAAGGTGTATGGCTCTATGTGTTACAAGCATGTTCCTGATGCTAGAAGAAGAAAACTTGATGACAAGAGTGAAACTATGATTTTGGTAGGATATCACAAAACTGATGCATACATGTTGTTCAATCCAATCAATAAGAAGATCATGATGAGTCGAGATATTGTGATTAATGAAAATTCTACTTGGGATTGGAATTCTAGTGATGCAATCAATAAGCCTTTAATGAGATACGATTTTGACGAAGCAAGTAATGATGTCGAAGTCGAAGATATTGTTGATATTCCAGTAGAAGTTGAAGCAGTTTCTGATTGGCCCAACACAGTCGAAGTCGAAGATGGTGTAGCTAGTACTAGTCAAATACCTCGTCCACAAGACTTCAAGACTATAAAGTGACTGGTGATGACAAAGTCACACTAAATAGAGAATTAGTTCATTTTGCCTTACATGCAGGTGCTGGACTAATAAATTATAGTGAGACTTTAAACAATATGATGTGGAAGTCTTCTATGTTCGAAGAGTTACAAGCAATCAAAAGAAATAATAAATAGGAGTTAGTCGAATCTCTAGCACATACAAAAGATATCAAAGTGAAGTGGGTGTTCAAGTTGAAGCACAATGCGGATGGGTCAATAGCAAGACATAAGGAAATACTGATAGCTCGAGGTTTTCTTCAGAGAGCAGGATTCAACTACTATGAAGTATACACACCAATAACAAGATTGAAGATTGTTAGACTAGTAGTCGCCTTGGTATGTAAGCAAGGCTGGTCGACATTTCACTTAGATGTGAAATCAGAAATTTGGAATGGTCCCTTAGACGAAGAAGTCTATATTACACAACCTCTTAGATTCGTGATACATGAGGAATCAAGGAAAGTGTATAATTCGCACAAAGTGCTCTATGGCCTCAAGCAGGCACCTGGGGCATGGAATAAGAAAACTAACTCATACTTAGTCGAATTGGGATACATCAAATGCAAATATGAGTACGGGGTCTACGTTCAGGTTGTGGCACAAGATATAACAATCATATTCTTATATGTCGATGACTTGTTAGTAACCGAAAATAGCTTGGAGAACTTTTCAAAGTTCAAAGAGCTGATGAAGAAGGAATTTGAAATGCCAGATATGGGAAACTTGTCTTATTTCTAAGCATGGAATTTCAAATGTCGAAGCAAGGTATGGTGCTACATCAAAGAAAGATGTCAAAGAGACACTCAAGAGTTTCATGATGGATGATTCGACTCCTTCATCTTTTCTTGTCGAACCAAATCTGAAGTTGGAGAAGCATGGAGAGGAAGACGAAGCCGATGCAACTTTGTTCAAAAAACTTGTTGGATCTTTGAGATATGTGTGTAATAATTGACCTGATATATGTTTCTCAGTCATATTAGTGATCAAATACATGATTGAACAAGGGTGTCACACATGATGGTTGCAAGAAGAATCTTGAAATACTTATGATGATCGATAAACTATGGAATTCTATTTCGACGAGATTCTGAAAGCAAAGAAATTGTGATTACTTGCTATCAGTTGCTGATTGGTGTGGAGATAAGGAAGATCGAAGAAGCACAATTGGTTATTTCTTTCAAGTATTTTATGCTCCAATCTCATGGTGTTCAACAAAGAAACTTGTGGTGGAATTGTCATTGCATGAGGATAAATATATAGCAGGATCCTATGCTGCATGTCAAGCAATTTGGATCAAATATGTCCTGGAAGAGATTGAGGTCAAAGTGAAGAAACCTCTGGTGTTGCAGATTGACAACAAGTCAATCATAAATCTAGTGAAGAGTCCAGTTTTGAATGGAAGGAGTAAGCACATCGAAGCTAGATTTCGCTTCTTAAGGGAGAAGGTAAGTCAAGGTGAACTTGAAGTAATAAGGCATTGCTTAAGTGGAGCACAATTGACAAACATGTTCACCAAAGGATTGAAGATTGACAGATTCCTGAATTTGAGAGAGAAATTATGAATATTTTAGATCGACTATGATTAGCGTATATTTGACAACTTGGATTATAGAGGGGTATGTCGTGATATAATCCAAGTTGTGTGGCCCAAGCCCAAAGTTAATTAGAGTTTAGGGTTTGTTACTTAGTAGTCAAGTCACTTAGGTGTACATAAATAGAAACATTGTAATTCAGTTAAAAACACAATCATTCAATAAAATCAATCCTTATTTTTCATATTCTTTCTCTCTTTCCCTCCTCACGAAAAATGCCTCGTGCACTAACACCTTTTCCTTTCTTTTTCATTTCCTCTAGCTTTCTATGTTTCCCGTTGCCAAATCTACTGCTTATGTTATTGAAAAAACCAACAATCTTGCAAAGAAAACTCCCAACAAACACAATCAACCAAATTTTATCTTGACTGGAACTATAGAACATATAGGCACCAGTATTGATACCATTTGAAATCTTGTCCATGTGAAATGTATCCCTGGTGCTAATTCATACCCAAAAATTACCCATAATTACAATCTTGTCCATGTAACAAAAAACCCAAAACTAAGCTTTAAACTAGTCACCCAAAAATATTACTAAACTCCCTAAGAATGGCTACATAGAAAACATTATCATTCCCCACAGAAAACCTGAGAAAACCAAGAACTCTAAACCAATTAGAAGATAAAAAAAATAAAAATAAAAAGCACCAAATTTCTCTGTTTACGAGGAAGAAGAAATTTAAGAAGCAAAATCTCTATGCATCTTGAAAAAAAATAATGACTGAAAATCTAATCCATATAGGGTCCATCCAAGCTGCTCTAGCTAATATCTGGTACAACCCTTATAATCTTCCAGTCAAAGAGGTTGACACAACCATCTTCAAGATCTCAATGGAAAAAAATTAAGATCACAACCGCATATTGAAAGGCAATCCATGGATTTTCAGGAACTCTTGCCTCATCCTCCAAGAATGAGATGGAAAATCTTCTTTAGGGGATTTGGGTTTCATAAAAGCACTACTTTGGGTTCAAATTTGGGGCCTCCAAATTTATAGTAAAAAAACCCCAAATGAGACTCAAGTTGGGTGAATGATTCAAAGACGTTCTAGATCTTACTGGTTGATCAGAACCTGAGGTGGGCCAAAGACAATCGTCTGTGATGCCGTGTGTGAAAGAAGATGAGTGAGGTATATGTGCAAGACACTACGATGATGAATTAAGAAAACGAGCAAGAGAGAGAGAGAGAGAAAGTACATAATATGAGTATATCAAGGTGAATATTGGATACCTGACCCTCTCAAGTGAGAGGGTTTCTATAGTGCCCCCAACGCTTGGCCATTGGTCCCTATTTTCGGGACGAGATAACAATTTCCCGAAGAATAGGTAACTGCCAGAACTAGTCGTTGGAGTGGGCATAAGTGCCCATAACTAGCCTTTGCTATAGGTAGAGAGGTAGTTATAGGCACAAATGTCTTGGCTGTTTCTGGATGGTGGAACCGTGCGTGACGGGAAGAGATTGACAAGGAGAGGTGCTGTGACCAGGGGTAAACTGGCCAGCCTCCCCTGTTGGAGGGGTAGAAAGATAAATTCTTCCCCAAAGTGATTAGACTTAGGCTATCGGGCTGTTTTGGGAGCAGAAGCGGATTGGGATATGCCTAGCGATTGGGCCAATCCAGAATAATTCTAGAAGAATGAAATTTTTAAATGCCAGATAGAACAACCATTGTTCAAGTCAAAATCAGATTCTTTATCCGCTCCCTTATTATGCCTGGAATGCACATAATAAGAAAATCTAACAGAGTTAGTTGGATAGAATTTAGATACAAGAATCTCTCAATGATTTGTTTCTAATATGGATACATTGGATACAACGAGAAATTCTGCAAGAACACATATCCTTCTAGCCATGGTACCATAAAAGTTAATCCCTTAGACCCCTAGATGAAGACAAGTCTAGCATGAAGAAGACAAATCCCTAAAAAATAATGAAAATTGTTGCAGTGAAAATTGGATATCAAGCTATTGATTAACTTGAATCAAAAATCATTATTCACCACCGATCTTTAATTTATCCAAGGGAAGGGAAAAAGAGCGAATAACCCAAAATATGCAAAGCTAGAGAATCTAAGGTTCGAGGGTTAGTTATATCTAGGGAAGGTGTTATCATCCTAAGTATTTGTAGTACTCTACCAGAACCTTTTATTTTATTATGTTATTGTTGTTTGCTAAAGGTGAACCTAGGGGTTTATTTCTAAGTATGCTCGTCAAGACGTCGCATCTCGTGCCTACGTATCCTGATGGGAATGAAATCAGAGCATTCGTAGTTCCCCTAAAAGGGTGGATAAAAGTTTATTGATTGGTTTTAGGAGAAAAGACAAGTTGTCATATTAAGGAGAATACTTAATTTAAACCACCACAAACATGTCGAAGACGAGTCTTTGCTTTACATTAGGAGAAGGGCTCCAACTCGGATATAGAATCGACGAGTATGCCACATACCTCTCTTAAGTGGAAAAGAATCAACATCTTTATCAACTATGTCATGGGGTAGGAGAATTATATCTCGACTAAGGATGATTAGTGTCTAATTCTGTTTGAAAATGGTTTAAAGTTGAAAAGTCAAGGTAGAAAAATGACTTGAGACGTGTTTTTTTAGTTTTTGAAAAGAGGTTAGAAATAATTAACGTATTTTTGGATTTTTATTTATGAATTGTGAACCCTAATTGTCCTAATAAGGATTACTCCCTAATTTCCCTAATAATCCATAATTTGTCCTAATATGGTCATAACCTAAAATATCAATTATTTATTTATTTTTTTTATATTTTCATAATATGAAAAAATAGCCATAATAAAAAACTCAGACAAATAAAATAAAAAACTCAAAGACGCATATAATAGTTCAAGGTGTGTAGGAAGAAAGAATTAATGGAATTCATTTCATCAACTATTAATAATCATCTTAACCAAAATAATAATAATAATAATAATAATAATAATAATAATAATAATAATAATAATAATAATAATAATAATAATAATAATAATAATAATAATAATAATAATAATAATAATAAAGTAACAAATGGAAGGAGGAAAAATGAAATGCATGGACTAGGAAAGACATATGTAGAAATGTAAGATTGTACATGTTTTTCCATTTTTCTCACAAATAAAACTCACATGGGGCCATATCAATTTCTCTAAATTAATTTAATAATAATAATAATAATAATAATAATAATAATAATAATAATAATAATAATAATAATAATTGATATAATAATAAGTGGCAAGCATTATTGACTATTTCAAAATTAAAGTAAAAAAACTTACTTTTTAGAACATGTAAACACGAGCACTCATTTCTTTCATACTCAGTTCTTCTCTCTCTCTCTCAATTCTCAAATCAACAAAATAACACTTCATAAATTGCATCCTCATTTTTTTCAAATAAATCCAACATCAGGAATAACATAAATTATTATAACAACTAATCATGAAAAAGCAAGAAAAGCTAAGAAAATTTACCAATTGGGGAGTCACGACATATCTTGCGTAGGAGGGTGTTGACTATAGATGCGACGGTTGTCGAAAACGGTCTGTGTGCGTCGGAAATATCGAACTCCAACTTCTTAGTGTTAGTCTTTTTTCTTATTACTCTGTTTTTTTTCTATCTCTTGTATGTGTGTGTATTTCTGAACTTTTTTCTGCCATTTTCTTGTTATTTTTTCTCTTTTTTTTTTGTATCCCCTTTGTTTTTTCTAATGCATATATATATATATATATATATATATATATATATATATATATATATATATATATATATATATATATATATATATATATATATATATATATATATATATATATATATATATATATATATATATATATATATATATATATATATATATATATATATATATATAGAATTAGAAAATAGACAAGAATGATAATAACAATTAACACAATATTTTTATTTTTATTTTTTTTATAATAAGACAAGAATAAAAGGAATTAAAAATCATATTTTTGTGTTTTTTTATGATAAGACAAGAATAAAAAGAATTAAAAATCATGTTTTTGTATTTTTTTATGATAAGACAAGAATAAAAAGAATTAAAAATCATGTTTTTGTATTTTTTTTTATGATAAGACAAGAATAAAAAGAATTAAAAATCATGTTTTTGTGTTTTTTTATGATAAGACAAGAATAAAAAGAATTTAAAATTATGTTTTTGTGTTTTTTTTAAAATAATATATTAATAAATAAATTTAAAATAAAATTAATTAATAAAAATTAAATTTTACATTAAATATCTAATTAAATCGAAATAAATTAAATGATTAAAAAACGAAATAAAAAGTCACAAAAAAGTGCTCGAAAAAATAAAATGAACACACCAAAATAATCCGCTTGAAATAAACATATCGGAAAAATACAACGTTGGGGGTCAGATTTTGAAATAAATTTAGACCAGTTTGTCTGTCAATCTAACAAATTTATTCTGACTGACAATTCAGACACTATGCAAGATGAAGTGCATGTTATTCTATGCAGATAATGCAAAATAGAATCTTAGGATAAAAAATTATGGTATGATAAAAATATAGTAGTAATCCGTTAATTAAGCCAAGTATAAGCTTAAATAGTCCTATGCATAAGACAATTCTAGAGCAACTTGCTAATATGACAATGGTAGAAGAAAAGGAAACTCAAGGAATTTCAGAAGAAACAACTTCATCTGCCTCTATTAATCAACATAAGAAAAGAAGAACATTAGAGATTGAAGATTCTCCAACAAACCAAAAAATGTCTATCCTTATGGATAAGGTGGCCAATAAAGGATGAAGATTCTCTCCTGGAACTTCATGGGGTTGGGAAACCCCCCCGTACTATTAGAGCCTTCAAATAAATGATGATTTCTTACTCTAATATTTTATTCTTAAATGAAATGAAAGAAATGTAACTCTGATCATGTCTATTGAATATTGGTACCTTAACCAATATTCATAGTGTAAGCTGTGTTAATAATGGTTTAGGGAAATCTGGTGGATAAACTTTTTTTTGGAGCAAAGATGTAAACCTTTACATCCTTGATTATAATCAAAACCTGATTTATTTTTATAATAATGTCCACTCATAATTCAAACTCTAATCATATGATTTGGAAGGGAACATGGATCTATGGTTATTCTAAAACTAATCAGAAAACTCTGATTTGTAACTTAAATAATAATTTAGCCCATAGGCATAACTACTATAACTGGTTGCATTTTAGTGACTTAAACATCACCACTTGTGATAAAGAAAAATTAGGGGTAACCCTATTAATATTAACCTCACTAATATTGTTAACATACTTTTGTTGAATGTCAATTGTATGATGTAGGTTTCACAGGTAGTAAACCTGATGCAACAATCAACAAGGCAATAACTTCATCTCAACTAGACTTGTCAGATTCACGACTACCAAGAGTTTAAATAATCTTTTCCCCCTACTATACCAACAATCACCTTCCCAGAACTAGATGTGACCGCAAACCAATTATCTTAGAATTTAGTTCTTTCAAGTTTAAAATAGCAAAAAGAAACCCCAAGGATAGGCCTAAGAAGTTTGAGAAAGTATGGATGAAAAGTTCTGATATTGATAAGATCATTTGTCACAGCTGGAATACTAATCCCAACAGTGACCCCAAAGATAAACTAAGCCTCACTATGGAAACTCTCTATCAGTGGGGCAAGGCTAAATTTGGAAATC
Organism: Lathyrus sativus; assembly: GCA_963859935.3. Classification (NCBI taxonomy): domain Eukaryota; kingdom Viridiplantae; phylum Streptophyta; class Magnoliopsida; order Fabales; family Fabaceae; genus Lathyrus; species Lathyrus sativus. Next base: position 556,369,398 of record OZ012741.1, read on the forward strand.
CAAACACAAAAGTCAATAAAATGAGTAAATATCTTAAAACTATTCAAGACTTTAATCATCAAAACATAAATTATAGGTACATTCTGGAGACTCACTAGAAAATTGACAGACTCTTCCAATAGAAAGAAATTTGGTGGGCTCAAAGAGCCAAAATTTAATAGCTTAAGAATGGTGGCCGGAATACCAAAATTTTCCACAAAAAAGACAATCAAAGGAGAAACCATAATTGGATTAAATACATCATTGATAGTAATGGGGGATATTGCCTATTGTTAGGAAGAAATCCAAGAGATTTTCACCCAATTTTTGAAAGTTCAATTCAAATCTTCTAACCCTTCTCAACCACAAGTTTATTTCAAAAAAAGCGAAATAGTCTTAATGCCCTTTTCACACCTGAAGAGGTCTTCACTGCTATGACTCAACTTAAAAGTATCGTTTCTCTTGAGCCAGATGGGTTACCAACCCTGTTATATCAATCTTACTGAATTATAATGGGTAAAAATGTTACTAATAACATCCTTAACATTATCAATCATTATGATAACACTATGAAGTTTTCAACAACCTCAATATAACTACCAAGAATAAGCAAGTTTATGTGGGCTTCACAATGGATACGGAAAAAACCTACGACAGATTAGAGTGGAATTTCATTCACAATTCCTTCACTAACATTGGTTTCCCTATAACATAATAAACACTATTATGAATTGTTGCGGTGAGAATCAAATATCAAGCTATTGTATTAACTTGAATAAAAAATCTCTGAATGTTCACCACCAAACTTTAGTTTATCCAAAGGAAATGGAAAAGATCGAAGAAAACCCTATTGTGCAATGTAACAACAATGCTAAGATATCTAAAGGTTCAATGGTTGTTTATACTAAGGGAAGATATTAACATCCTAAGTATCTATAGTACTCTATAGGAACCTCTTGTTAGTATTTGTGTCATCTTATTGTTTGTTTGCTATTGATGGGAAAGACCTAGAGGTTTTACTAAGTATGCTCACCAATACTTCACAGTCTTGTGCCTACGTATCCTAACAAGGATAAAATCATAGCATTCGTAGTTCACCTAAACAAGGGTGAAGAACACTTCATAGTGATCAAGGTTTAAATGGGAAGGTAAGTGTTCATAACGATAACACTTACATAGAGTTTGTTAGACGACGACTTGTCTAGAGGGGGGGGGGGGGGGGGAGGTAAATAGACACCCAAGCCAAAATCACCAAATAAAATTTGGGTTTTAAAGGTATTTGAAAAAGAGTGCACGTGGAAGGTTTTAGTGTGGATCGACAAAAGTCGTCTACACGAACCTAGTTATTGGAACTCGGATATGCAAAGCCAATTATGGAATGACAAACACAATAATTGAATTAAAACCTTAACCGAGTATTACATTATTACTCGTTTAAACTAATTACTTAGGAATTTTATTTCCAATAATAATAAGCAGAAAATATTGAAATAAACAATTTATCAAACACTTAGTGTACAAACGAATTTTCAGAATTTCCTTTGTGTTGTTGTTGATATGAAAACCACTTATAATAAGAAGTGATTATAAGCTAATCAATAACCAAGTTAAAATAGAAAGATCACATGAAAATTCTTACGAGTTGATCGATTAATAAATGCTATTTGACAAATTGTGTAATGAAAAATAAAGCGAGTAAAGATATAATAGAGATATTGACACGAGGATTTGTTCATGCAGTTCCCCATTTTCGCCCTCGCGTGTGGGTACATCTGCGCCTAATTTCCAATGTGGAATTAGGATACTTTCTTACTATGCAAAAGGTCGATTTACAAGAAAAATGTTCAAGAGCAACCATACAAACACTACCGATTCTGATGTTTATTAAACCCCTTTTTTTTCTTTTGATCTTGAGTAATACCAAGACAACAATAGATCCAATTGACTTGTAAATATTGCTACTCCTTTGTGTTCTTTATCTCCAAAGTTTTCGCACACGATCAATTGCATCGATTATTCCAAAAGACTTCAATTCGATTCGCAGTTCTCCGTTACTTTCTTTGCATTCTTGATCTCTAAAGGATCATTTGCGTACTTTATCTCCAAAAGGCTTTCACAACGTCGTAACCCTCTCTTGAACATCTTGCACAAAAACCCTCAAATATTCACACGATCTTGGAGGACAAACCTGCAGTTTTTCCGGATGAAGACCCTTACAAATCTCACCCAATATCTCGGCTATACAAGAACCCAATTGGAACTTATCAGACCTTCGCCTAGCTGGCACCCTAACAAAAGATTATTATGTGTGATTTGTCAGTGAGTATATGTAGGACGGAGGTTGAAGATGATGAGTAGATGCAGGCTAATTTTATGGTATCACCAGTTAAGAATGAACCATGAATGATGTATTCATAGTTTTGGAAGATTGGTGGCAAAGATGTAATTTTCGGAGAAAAAAACAACAGAGCTGACCCACTTAAACAACATGTGCCGACCTGAACAATGGATGTGCCGTCACATAATGTCACAATTAAAAGTATGTGTCGACCTAAACTGACCTAGGTGCCGACCCAAATCAACCAGAGGCTACATTCTTATTTAGGACTGTAGTTGTTCCGACGTGAAGCGCGTATGTGCCGACACATAATGTTGAAACTTCCAGTATGTGTCGACCTGAATGGACGTATGTGCTGACCCCAATGAAACAGAACCTACAACCTTATTTAGGAGAGTAGATGTGCCGACCTGAAGCACGTATGTGTCAGCACATAACATTGAAACTTTTAGTATGTGCTGACCAAGATGACCATGTGTCGACCCAACCAAGTCAGAGCATATAGGCTTTAATATTGAGTTACATGTGTCGACCTAAAATGTGTATGTGCCGACACGTGCAATTCATTTTTATGCAAAAAAATATTTTTCATGATTCCTAAGACCTCTAATGCAAGGGAGCCACACATACTCAAAGCTGCTATTCAATATACCAAAATGCGAAGTAGTTTCAATATTTTGACATCATGCAAAACATCTCATGGAGAAGTTGCACTCATATACTCCCCCTTTTTGATGATGGCAAAACTTACGAAGATGCATTTCATGTTGTTATTGAAGGCTCCCCCTGACGTTGTGCTTCCCAACTTCATCTCGCATATGCTTCTTTCCATTTGACAAAATAAAAAAGAAAGATAGCTAATCGTGAGAAGTATCATATTCCAAGTACAAATTCAAATATATCATTCAGAGGCAATTTTGCATAGAAGAGCAACGATCACATATCCGCATATATGTATGTAATGATGCAAAATTGATAAATAACCAGCATTACAAATCAAGTAACACAAAGTATAATTAAATAAAAAACAATGCAAGACCAAACTCATCAAGTTGCTATAATTGTATCACGCATATCAAACAAATCATAAAGAAACTCCCGATGCCGCACACGCATGTGCCTAGCATAACAACAAAAACATGTAACTACTCAATCCAAGATGATAAACGTTATCAAAACATAAGACACACAATAACAATAACAATTTATGAAATTAACAAGCTCAAATACAATAAACAAAATAAGCCATATGCTTATAGACATAAGAACAAACTTATACAAAATGTGAAAGAGTTAATGCATGAAGTCACTATAAGTATATACATTGAGAACACATAATGGTTATCAATCAAAATTTTTGGAAATGAACATTCATGGTCTTCATCATTTTATAGAATAACAAACATTTTTAACCAACCAATAACATGGTTTAAGAAAAGTCTTTCTTTCAAGGAGAAATTGAAACGATACTACTTCACTCTTAATGGGATGAACGATGCACTCACATGATGTTAAAAACTCAAAACAAAATGTTAGAGCAATAATATAAAATGCAAGCCATAAGATACAAATTTAAATGACACTGGAGATATCGATGATCCCTAATTCTCCATGAATGTTGAAAAAAGACTCCGTTGCAAGAGGTTTTGTGAAAATATTGATTTTTACTATCAACATGCTCAAAAACAACTCCCCTTTTTCAATATGATCACAAAGAAAGTGATGACAAATCTCGATATGTTTAATTCGAGAATGTAGTACCACATTCTTGGTTATATTTATTGCACTAGTGTTGTTGCACATGATAGGAATATGTGAAAGTTTGATGTCAAAATCTAGCAATTGTTGCTTAAGGCACAAAATTTGGGCGCAACAACTACTGGCGGCCACATATCCCGCTTCGGCAGTTGATAAAGCTATGGATACTTGCTTTTTACTATGCCAACTAACCAAAGATTTTGAAAACATGTGACAATTCCACTAGTGCTTTTCCTATCTAACTTACAACCGACAAATTCGGAATCGGAATAACCAACCAAACTACAATCGCTTCCCTTGGAATACCATAGCCCAAATTTAGAAGTACCAATAAGGTATCTAAGAATAGGCTTAACTGCTTTAAAGTCTGATTCCTTGGGAGCCGATTGATATCAAGCACACATGCAAACACTAAACATAATATCGGGCCTAGACGCTGTAAGATATAGAAGTAATCCGATCATACCTCTATACTTCTTCACATCAAAATCCTTACCCTTTTCATCTCTATCCAAGCTTCCGTTTGTTGCCATAGGTGTGTCAATATCCTTTGCACCGTCCATTCTGAAGCTTTTTAGTAATTCAAGACAATACATGGTTTTTACAAATGAATGTTCCATTCGAGAGTTATTTAATTTGAAGTCCAAGGAAGTAGTTTAGCTCCCCTATAAGACTCATTTCAAACTCTCCCTATATAAGCTTAGAGAACACCTTGACAAGATGCATATTAGTTGATCCAAAAATGATATCATCAACATAAATTTGAACAAGTAAACTGTGCTTTCCTTGAAGTTTAATAAAGAGAGTGGTGTCCACCTTTCCTCTTGAATATCCTTGCTCAAGCAAGAACTTGCTAAGACGGTCATACCATGCCCGAGGCGCTTGTTTTACAACGCACGTTTTAGCTTAAAAACGTGATCAGGATACTCAAAGTTTTCAAAACCGGGTGGTTGTGAGACATACACCTCTTTATTTATGTGGCCGTTAAGGAACACAATTTTTACGTCCATTTCATATAATTTGAAATTCTTAACACAAGCATAAGCGAGTAGTATCCAAATAGCCTCAAGTCGGGCTACAGGAGCATAAGTCTCCTCGTAGTTATTCCCTTCATCTTGGTTATACCCTTGAGCTACTAGTTGGGCTTTATTTCAAATGATCACACCATGCTCGTCAAGTTTATTCCTAAATACCCATTGGGTGCCAATGACTTGATGATATTGTGGATGTGGGAAAAGGTCCTAAACATCATTTGTTTCAAATTGAGTCAATTCTTATTGCATTCCTAAAAGTCAATGCTCATCAAGTAAGGCATCCTTAGCATTTTTAGGCTCAACTTGTGAAACAAAAGCATGGTGACAACATAAATTACTTATTTTAGAGCGCGTTGTTACCCCTTTTTTGATGTCACCAATAATGTTGTCAATAAATGATCCTTGGAGGTTCTCCCCTCCAATGGGAGACCATCATCTTCTTGTTGACATTCATCAACATTCTTTTCTTGGCTATCATCTTCCTCCTTCTCAACATCCACCGCTTCAGGTTGATCAGTACCTTTGTCGGTGTCTTTGAGCATGTCTTTTATAGATTCACCTACATCAAGAAAAGAAATACCTTTTCCAAAACTATTTAGGCAAGTATCATCGAAGGTAACATGAACAGACTCTTCAACACTAATTAATCTCTTATTATAGACTCTATATACTTAACTTGATTGTTAGTATCCAAGAAAGATACCTTCATAAGCTTTTGTGTCAAATTTTACAAGTTTATCTTTTCCATCATTTAAAATAAAACACTTGCATCCAAATACATGAAAGTGTGACAAATTTGGTTTTCTACCCTTTAATAATTCATATGGGGTTTTGTCAAGAATAAGACAAATAAGTATCCTATTCAACACATAAATGCCGTGCTTACGACATCATCCCAAAAGTATTTTAGTAGACCACAATCATTGAGCATTGTTCTTTTCAACTCCCCTAAAATGCGATTTTTGTGCTCCACAACTCCATTTTACTACGGAGTTCGGGGAGCCAAAAATTTATGTTCAATACCAAGTTTGTCATAATATTTTTCAAAAAGATGATTTTCAAATTCACCTCCATGATCACTTCGGACGGTAACTATTTTGGAATTCAATTTATTTTGAGATAACTTGGCAAAACGTGCAAAAGTCGAGAACATTTCATCTTTGCTACGTAAGAAAAAAGTCCAGCAAAATCTTGAGTAATCATCTACAATTACCAAACCGTAATAATTACGACTTAGGCTTTCGGTTCGTGAAGGTCTAAATAAATCCATGTGAAGGAGATTAAGGGGTCTCGATGTAGAAATGATGTTTTTAGAGTTAAACGAGATCCTTGATTGTTTGCCCTTTTGACATGGATCACATCAGTGATCTTTTTAAAACTTTATCTTTGGTAGACCAATTACTAAATCTTTTGCGACTATTTTATTAACTAGATCAAAGTTAACGCGTGCTAAATGTCAATACCATAACCATGAGTTTTCATTCATGGTATTATAACCCAAATTTTTACCCCTAGATCACGTCATCATTCTAGGAGCATCAACATTGATTATCTAACCATAACCTGTTTCAAGTTTGGTCTTTGTCAAGATGCAGATGAACTAGGGTTTCTTCTAGTAAAAAATCAGAGTTTCAAGGGATAGATCAGTCAAAGTTTTGGATTGATCCTACATATATCAATTCTTCATGTCGTTAAGGTTATCACATTGGGTCAATAATGAATCCAATTTGAGGTTGTCACCCAAGAAAGAAGAACAATGCAGTACAAGAACCCTAATTAGGGTTTCTGATTGGAAAAGGAAACTGTAGTTTAAATTTTTATATAAAGTGTGTTCCAAAGCTTGAATCATGGTCCATGAGGCTCATATGACCCAAGTAAGTATAAACAAGAAGTTTCAAGGCCTCAGAGAACCCAGGACACTAACAGTCGATTCAAAGGTTTTTAATCGTTCGGTTCGTCTGACTGAAAAGTCAACCCATTGACCAACAAAGTTTTAACCCAAAATTGAAGCCAAATATGTTCCCAACATCATTTAATATCTAACAATGAAGTTTGGTGACCAATTGATCAAGAATTGAGAAGTAATCTGAAAGTCGGGAAATTAGGGTTTTGAAAAGGGTCAGGCCATAACTCCTTAACCACACATCCAAATGGAGTGGTTCAAAGCTTGTTGGAAAGGTATCAATGAGTTACTAAAAAGTGATATTTTCACTCATAAGCAGAAAATGCATGGATTTTAGTTATGAGCAAAAACAAGGCAATAGGGGGAAAACACACTTAGAAATTTCAAGAATTCTTGACTTGTAAGTCAAGTTTTCAGCATTTTCACAAGGGTTTTTGACATAGTTTAAAGTGGAATGGATTCCTACTTCAAAAAAAAATGTTATAGTACCTAATGGGGGATTTTTAAAAAGCACAAGTGGGTTCCATAACTCTTTATGGTTAGAGAGAACCAAGGTCCACAAGTTGGCAAAAACTCACTTTTGCAAAACTAGTTCAGCATGAGTGTTTTGATTCCAAAGCTTCCCAAATTATTTCTAATCAAATACTAAGCCTCATTTATGTTGTTTAAATTGTTAATAAACATGTTTAACATCAACTCCCACGAAATTTACATAAGAAATGAAATAAATAATTGTTTAATGCAGGTTGCAAGCATGAATAATGTAGAAAGAGGAAAGTGGTGGTTGCCCTTCTTCACATCATCAACTTGGCTGTAAACAATCACCTCCTATGCTCTCAAGCATGATTAAAATAACCTATAGAGCATGGATAAGCTCTTGGTAGAGTGGCTTGAGGTCAGAAATGGAGATTGCATTGAAAAACTCCAAGATTTTCATGATGGAAGGCTAAACTTGGCAATTTGCTTCACTTCTACCCATACCTTGATCCAAGGCCTTTGGAAATAAATACAAATCAACTCTTACATACAAAATACACTAGTTCCATTTTTGAAACCAGCTGAAACTCTCTCTTTTCCTCAGTTGCAAAGTTCTTGCGAAATCTCACTAAGTTTCCAAAAGTGCACAAAATCTGCCTTGCATTTTCACTTCTCAAACCTTTTCCAAACACTTTCCAACTTGAAACACATTCCAAACACATAAAAAATGATGCACTAGAGCTTTCCAAACCCTCACCTTTTCCAGAAACTCATCCAATCAAAAAGTCAATGGTTGAAACCTCTTTTGTTGAGTTTTCTACACTTTAGAGAGAAGCCACTGATCCCTTACACTTACACACTCTATAAGACCTCTAGCAACTCATAAATAACATATATAAACTGTCCATGATGGTTCCACACTTCTGTAAAAAGTATTGAGTGAGTTGGCTTTGGAAATCTTTGGATTTTGGAAGTTTTTCTTCACTTACAAGGCATTCTGCCCACCACCTGGCTTGAGGGTTACTTGGAGCACATATTCATCATCCTTGGAGCATTTGCAGACTTTAGAAGAGCTCTCAAGATATCTAGTTTTCTTATTGCTCAAGCTTGCTTCAAGGGGTAAGCCTAAAACTCATAAATGTGAACTTTCCACTTGCATTTCACATGCTACCATGAATTCTAGGTATGATCTTGTGTTGTATATTGTTTGAACATGTTTTATGTGTCATGTATGAACCATTTATTGCAGAAAAACTTGTAACTTTTAGGACTGTCAAAAAACCAGGTTACAAACTAGGTCCAACCTAGTCATTTTTTGCATGACGCATCCAATGTGTCAAACCATGTGTGCATTTCTTGATTTATTTTGTGCTAACCTATATATATGATGTATATGTGATATTTGTACACTTTTTTCACCAAGCACACCACTACACATGACTGTCCATATGTTCTTGCATTTGGTTGTGACCATAGATGCCAAAACTTTGATGCTATCGAGTTTTTTTGTGGGTTCATGGTATGGAAAAAAATGGTACCATTGAATTTCTTGTTCAAAAATATACACTTTTAAATTTTGTTTCACCTCATTTGGTTAATTTTTGACTGAGTTCCAATCCTTCATGCGAATGACCTAAAGTTGCCTTACCTTGTCATGACCTAGTTTTGCCTAATTAGTACACCAACTTTCCATGATCATAACTTGCTCATTTTGTGTGCTATTGATGCCATTATTTTTTAAAACTACTATTTAACATGTTTAATTTCATTGAGTGAATAAATAATTTAATGATTGTTATCCTAGAAATACTTTGGTCCACTTGAATAGCATGTGTTTTTTAGGGTTTTTACCTTAGTGTTCTTGAAACTTTTCAACTTGTAAATTGATTTTTCTTGTAAGATTGATCTTGTATGATTCATATATGTATGTTAACATGTTTAAATGTTCAAATATGTTTGATTCATTGCCTTGCTATGTTCATGCTTGCTTTTGTGAATGCATACATGTGAAAATGGCCTGTTGAATTTGATTTGTGACCTATACCATGATTCTTGATGTTATAACCTCTTGAATATTCCCATTACACCTCATTTTACTTGTTTATGTATCTTTTTAGAACCATAACATCTTTAGGGTTTTTTCTTGCCTTTGTGAATGCTTGAGTATGCATGGTATACTTTGAATTTTATCTGTGAACTTTGCCATGATTCTTGATGTTGTGACCTTTTGAATATGCTTTTCATGCTTCATTCTACTTTTTTATGTGTCTTGCTAGAACCATAACATGATAAGGTTTGATTGTTGACTTGGTTGTTACCATGAAACTTGTTTACTTCTCTCCATGAAATCGTGAACAAATGCTTAAATTGTTGTAACATTTCTTGTGTTTTTGCTTGTTTGATTGTTATCAATCCATATTTAGATGGTATTATGTTGTTACATTTGATTTCCTTTGATCCTTATGACATGATTTATTCAAGTTGTGACTTGTTTGCATTAATCTTGTTTGAATGTTATAGATGAATTTGTTGTTGTTACACATGTTCTTTACTTGCATTGATGGTTGTTACCTCTTTGCTTTTTGATCCTTGTTAAGATGTTAAATGTTGATCTTGATTATTGTTACATGTTTTTATATGTTCTTGCTTTATTTCTTCAACTTTGTCAAGTTATTTCCCAGTGGTGGAACTTTCTAGTTCACATCAGGTTGTCTGTGTCCTTGTGTCTAAAGGAAAGTCTCTCTATTGACCCTTGGGTCATAGATAGCTCATTACCCTCCCTCTGACTTTGTTAAGTCATTTTGAACCCTAACTTAGTTAAGTTAGAAACTACTAGATATTAGACTTTTCTTAAGTCTAAAAGACCCACCTTTACTAGGAGTGTTCTTCAATTAGAACCCTAGGATAGAGTTTGTCAACTCTATGTAAGAATCATGGTGATGATTACTTACTTCCCTCTTGGCTTTCGTCAAAGTCAATCCCCTTGAGTGTACAACTTAGAATAGAGTTTTGTTAAACTCTATACAAACATTGTTATGCTTGTTCCCCCTTTTTGAACCTTGATCATAATCAAGTGTTCATCTATCCTTAGTAAGGTGAACTACGATTGCTCTGATTCTATCCTAGTTAGGATACGTAGGCAGAAGATACAATATCTTTGCGAGCAAACTTAGAAATATCAACCCTAAGTTTTTACCTCAAACCCTAATCTCAAACCATAGCATAACCATAACAAGTTTATCATACACACACACACAAAAGGTTCCTGTAGAGTACTACAAATGTTTAGGATGTGAAATACCTACCCTAGGCATAACCAACCCTCGATCCCCGAATCTCTTAGCATTGTTGTTACATCGCGCAAAGGTCTTTCTTTCTTTAACCTTTCCTTTGGATAAATCAAAGTCCAGTTGTGAATTTAATGAATTAAGATTCAAGTTAATTAATAGCTTGACATCTGATTCTCACCGCAACAAAAATGGTGACTTCACTAAGGAGGATGACTAAGTTGAGGGTTTAGCCTATTTTGTGTGATTGTATGAATACTTGCTTACATTTATATTTGTGAATATATTTGTATTGTATTGCTGTGAACATTGGGTATCATTAGTGGTGAGATAAGTCCTAACCCGGACTTAAGGGACACATATGATAGGATGTGATATGATCAATAGTTGATTCTTGGGAGTAGTCCTAACAAGTTTGACATATGATATAATCACACTCAATTGAGACCTCTTTGAGATGATTGATGATGTATGAGTAGTCACGTATTTCATTAATTGTTTCAACCTGAGAGTCCGTGAAACTGAGGACCTTTAGCTACCCACTTACCCCACTAAGCCTTTTTAGGACGTAGTGCGAAAACCATGAGGGAGTAGTCCCGAAATAGTTGTCATGCGATGCTACACTCAGACAAGTTTATCCCGAGAATATTTTTGACCCACGTGAGTAATTATGGTGGCCGATAATATCCGAATGATTTACTATGACTCTGGGAATTTTGATAGAACCCGTTCGGCAGGTACAATTAACCTATAGTACAAGTCCTCGGGGATGGGTAGACCTTGTGACCCCATGCTTTGACCTTAAACTTAGGGAAACCCTATGTGCGTATGTGCATTGTATTTGTGAATACTTGTCTATGTGTTATGTGTGCATCATCTCATCATGTCATCATAGCATATCATGTTGCAACTGGTTTTGTAAAACTCATTCAATTTCTTTGTGTGAAACCCTATATATCATGGATATTTGGACAAGAAACACCAAGAAATACAGTTTTAAGAAGCCCGATACATCCAAGTTAAGAAAACTAGGGACTATGATATCAGAAGACTTTGGGAAAAAATATGGGAAGATAATGAGTAAAGTCAAGACTGGGATGGAAGAAGGAGTTTTCAACACTTTGGTTCAATTCTATGACCCATTGTATCACTGCTTTACCTTTCCCAACTATCAGTTGATGCCAACCTTGGAGGAATATGCTTACCATGTGGGAGTTCCTGTAAAGGACCAGAAACCTTACAGTGGTTTAGAAAGCTTACCTTCGCCGAAGGAAATAGCAGATGCAATTCATCTCGAAGTATCGAAGATTAATGATAATTATGCCACCAAAAGCGGAGTCAAGGGTTTCCATTCTGATTTCTTAGTTAAGAAAGCTGCTTATCTTGCCAAAGCTTCTTATCTTGTCAAGGGTTTTCATGATTCCTAAGACCTCTAATGCAAGGGAGCCACACATACTCAGAGCTGTTGTTCAATATACCAAAATGTGAAGTAGTTTCAATATTTTGACATCATGCAAAATATCTCATGGTGAGGTTTCACTCATAGAGTTTACAAACTCTAACCTAAGTTAAAGCTAAAATGCTAATGGATCTAACAAGGTTAAAAGGGGAAGTAAGTGCTCATAGCAATAACACTTACATAGAGTTCGCAAACTCTATCCTATGGATAAATTGAAAGGAATAATGAATCTTATTAGAACAAGATTTGGTTCTACAATATATTTCTAAGTTTTGATAATAACAAAGTGATATTTGTGTGAGAAAAATTTTGGTACTCTAACATTTGTTTTTCCTAAAGAATTAACAAACAGATTCTCACGCTGATAGAGAAAGCTCTGACTCTGATAGAGATCATATTCAACGATTACTCTGATCTGACCAAAGTCACTTTTGCGTTATAAGAAGAAAGTCTGCTTCTGATCTACTCTCATTCAGAAAGATTCTAAGAAGAGAATATGTTGCTGTTGTAATGCTTTCTTGGTTTTTGCTTCTGATCATGACTCTAAAACTTTACTTCTGAAGGTTTTCAAGCTTCTGAAGTCATTATCTTCTGAAGACTAAGTGATGAAGACTCTAAAGACAAGGTTCTATTGAACGAAGTTCTGAAGACTCTGAAGACTTGAGTTTCTGAAGAATAAGTGCTGAAGACTCTAAAGACAAAGTTCTGCTGAACGACATTCAGAAGACTCTGAAGACTTAAGTTACTAGTGACCAAAGGTTCTGAAGAATGAGTGCTTATAGTTCTAAAGATAAGATTCTGGTGAACAAGTTTTGAAGAATCTAAAGACTCAAGACTCTGAAAACCTACTGATCAACTCTTCTACTCATGCTTCAATCATCTCTATTCAGAAGCCTCTAATGTAAAGAAGAGAAACTCAAACGTCCACAAGGGAGAATATTACATAGTACGTTTTAATGTCTCATTCCACTACCATTACACTATCCTGATTTGGTGGTACAAAGGACAACTTTTGTGTACGATTTTCATCTCTGCGTAACAACATTATTTTAAGTCGCCAGCTACCTAAAGGATATTCCTGATCTGCCCTCTAATAGATCTTTTTCTGGCTATATAAGGACTTGATTACTTGAACAAATTCAGAATCTTAACAATGATTAATACAAAGGTTACACTTTGATTGAAATCAATCTATAAAGAACTGAAGCTACAGTATTGAAACACCACAATACAAAGAAAGAATATTGTTCATAATGTATTAGTGTCTTTAAGAAATTTGAGCTATTAATAGTGTATATATCTGCTTATATAGAAGCAATTTAGAGATTAATTTTGAACCGATATAATCAATTAGACAAGTGCTCCAATTAATTAGAAAGGGAGAAATTTGCTCATAGTAATTTTTAATGCTACTAATTTATCTGACATAACATCAAGACATTTTAGAAAATATTTTCTTGAGAAAAATCAGTTTGAAAATAAGTATTAGATCATGTGTGTGTTTTAGCCATGCACTTTTACTTTACAATATTCACTCACACCAGGGTAAGGCTATATTGCACTTCCAGACTTTTTCAGATGTTTTCTTTTGTATATACTTTCTTGAGTTTATATGAGATGAGACTTGAACTTATATTCCATTAAGGTTGCCATTATCTGATAGTAAGGTCCATCAAACCTTAATACTTAGGTTTGTATCTTTATTTGTTTGATCACTTAGCTTGAATTGTGAGACATTGGAGTCATCATCAATTAGTTGTCATCATCAACATTTAAAAAAAAACTATTGTCCTTGTTAAAAGCATATCACTTAGAAAACAAGGTTTCACACAAGTTTCTTTACCAACTCTTAATAGCTGGCGATGCAGGTATGAGGTAAGCCCATATACCATTGCAGGACAGTGTCCTTGAAAGGGCCAAACATCATATTGTACTTCAAGAAGTTAGATGCTCCTATGATGGAAATTTGTGTGTTGATGGAGGCGACATGCTCATAGAGATCACTTCTCCTATCAAACTTGGCCAAATAGTGTGTTTTAATCCCTCAAGGATAAGAGCTCCCCATATCTCGTCTAAGAATGGATAGGGATCCAATACTTTCATCTCCTCTATGGGATTAGACTCCTGTTGGCATTGTCTAGTGTTGTGGACATCGTTCTCTAGTGGATGGTTATGACGACATAATTCGCCCATGGCGGGACGCATCTCTGCTAGAGCATCAACGTTACCACTACCGCCAGTACCTTCTAGTGTTAGAGATGGAGATATTTTGTTAACCATGACTGAAGGCGGCTAGCTGTAGGAGTGAAGGGTAATAATGAGTAGGGTTATGGTGATAAAGAAGGTGTGACCCATGTTAGTTTTACTGGAGTCCTACAGTAGGGACTATTGTACTGGTAAAAAAAATACAGGTGTGCATGTTACCCCCGCAAAGGTTGGGGAACTCAGATGCTTTAGTAGGTGTATAAAAAATTATGGTTGTTAAGGCTTGTCCACAGTCCCAAAAAGCTCAGTACGTTGGTGTTTATGGTGGTTTAGCGGACCTGCTCACATGAGGTGAAAGGTTTTATATATGTGTTGGTTGCTTGTGTATAAGTGTATGAGTTAAGACTCCACTATTTCACCTCTAGAGAAGGAGTATTTTAGAGGCTTATTGGGTCTAAGGTTAGGGAAACTCATAGAGTAAGCAACCGCTCCCTCATGACTAGGGGAGATTGTTCACCGCCTATTATCTATGGAATCATGGTGGACTCCTTCTCCTTTAACTAACGGGAGATAACAATATTATACACATCATCAGTCTTAAGGCCGAGCCCCCTTGTTTTGTGAGGATTCCGCCCAAGCGACATCACTCTTAGGCAGGAATGCTAGAGTCTCCTTTGTTTGAGACTTTCACAAATATAACACTACAAAGTTTATTTATATGTCAGCCATTTAGGAATTATTTTGTGTGGAGGAGTGTGGTTCATGATTGGAGGATTTATAAGAGGTGATGTTGGTTTGGTTAGGTACTTATATGGGAAAATGGTTGACATGAAAGGTTACATGTCTAGATATAGAAATTATATTGGTGATGGTTTCAAGGAATTGGTAGGCATATTGTGAAGGTGAGTAACTTATGAACATACGCGTGCTTTATCTTGGTTGGAGTTTGTTGATAATGTAGGAACATAACCGGGGAAAGAAAAGACATCCAAAAATGGAGATGGTTTAGGTTGTGTTGAGTAAGGTGCAGTACTTGATATGGAGTGTCAATATTGGGACTTGGGGTGGGTAATCAATTTATTAAGTATCTGCTGTAGTACAAAAAGAAAATGACCATAATGTATTAGTTAGTTCAGCATGATGCAATAATTCACATGTTGCTTCTACTATATGTTATGTCTTTATTCTATAGTAGCATTGAGTTCAGGTGTATATGGTAGGGTGGTGTAATATGATATGTCATTTGAAGATAAATATGCTTTTAATTTGATGGCGACGGCAGTACATAAATAGGAAGAATATCTATTAACAATTGGTAAGATAATTAAAAGTAATTACAAGACTTAAAACATACAAATATATGCAAATCAAATAATTACTATAAATTAACCTAAGAATAGGACATCTTTTTTGACCTAATACATGATTATGCAGTATGATTATCCAATGTATTTTAATGCTCCGATATATTATAACGGTTAAATTGCCATGTACATCCACACAGATTTCTAACTAACTAATTTAATTTCTTGAAAATATTTACCCGCCAACATCCGTTACTCATACCAATTATACGAGTTCATAAATTTTAAAATTCATAAAGACTATTTTGACTCTCACTATAACGTATAACCATGACTTTTCTATCCATCGTACTATTTAGACTGATGCTTGGAATTCTGTTGGCATTTTGCAGGGCTGTTATCCAGCTTTATACATAGCACATAGCTAGTAGCAGCAAGGATGCTTTGGTTTGCAATATGGGAGTTTGGAATAATGATGCGTGATCAAGGGCAATTTGTGCGTTCGTAAGTATGTCTATATTTTCAGTTGGTTTAGATTATTCGTGATCTCTTACGTTTATTCCTTTTTCTTTTTTATCAAGAGTTAGAATAACCTCTATTTATTAATATAATTCTTTCTTAAAAATAAAAAATAAAAACTTTTCCTATTTGGATTTTTATAATATATTAAAGTTATATAATATGGCATGAAATGGATTTGACTTTTGAGAAATTTCTATTGCTTTCTAGCTAGAGGTTCCTTTCTCTCAAATATAATTTGTTCGTAGGCCTACTAATCTAAAGAGGTCCCTGTTGTCCTTTCTTCTATAGAATCTTTAACTTGTTTGAAGCAAAGTGTAGATGTTATTTTCGATAGATTCTCAGAATCATAAAAAACAACACCACAATTGTATGTTTTAGAAGGAAAAACAGAAGAGGGACATCTCAAATGCTCAAGGCCACTAGCCAATAGATTTCTTCCCACGTTAAAAAGTGGCACTAATACTAAGTGACATCCTCACTAGATTGAGGGTCCCCATGATCCTCATTGACATGTTGCTCTATTCATAGATAAACAAAGCATGGCCAACAAAATTACCGTGTTTTTGTCACTAAAGAAGAAACTGTACCGAAGTGACTAAACATATCCTCAAACAATGATAAGCCATGCATTTGCCTTTATACATCATCTATATATCTTGTCCCCCAAGGATCCCATGCAATCCATTCTTGGCTCAAAAGGATTTCGAGTTCACTCTATATATTTGTTTTAGGTCATAACTCTAGGTGGCAAAAAGGACATGTATGCCCGTTTAAACCCGACGTACAAAAGTTTGGAAAAAAAAAAGGGACGGAATGTAGTACATATAATTCAAGATACAAATTTAAAATTTTGATTTATTTCAAAAAGAATAAGAGTAAAACAGGACAAACATGCAGTCTTGCATACTTAAAATTAAAAATTGTGAAAAATTTGTTAATGTCTGTGCTAGTAAAAGCTCGAAAGAAAAACAGGACGCGAGAAAAAATGTGAAGAAAACAAACATGCCTAACAAGCTGGACCCGTTTTCCATTCCTATTTAATTCTCTTGTTTTTTATAAATAAATAAAAAAAAGATTTTAGTAATTTAGAGTTGGATAAAATAAGATTAATTAAAAAAGTTTAGTCACTTAACCTCAATCACACATTTCATCATGTTATGTAACACTAAATAATGGAGCATATTTTGAGACAACATAACATTTGCATGTGCTTCTTCTCTTTTTCTTTTTTAGTGGAACATCTCTTCCTTTTGGATCCAACTTCAATACATTTAGAGAATCATTTGGTTACTGCACTAATTTAAAAGTATCAACTGAGTTAATTATTTGAATCATAATATATAAAAAGATAATAAATCTTAAAAGTCTCTTTAGCAGAAGATTTTATTATGGAGAATCAAATCAAAGAGGTTTTAGTCATAGTATTTTTTTCATTAAATATTAAAATAAATAGTCAACAAAACTAGTCCAGCATCTCAATAATATATAAACATTTTAAGTTTATTTTCTCCTTATGAGTTTTTTTTTTTGTAAATAATCCATTTTGATAAATTAAATTTCAATCTATCCTATATTATGATAAAGGTGGTTTTCATTGAACAAATCCATTGAGAGAAATTTACATTGATTTGTACTGAAAGTGAAAGAGTATCTTAACTCAGAAATGATACATGCTACAAGGAATTGATATTCGTCCTCAGTGTTGGATTGAGCAACCAAGGAATTAAATTTGGACAAAAAAAATATACACGAACCAGAACTTGATTTGCGATCGTCGGGGTCAATTGCCCATTTGGAATTAGTGTAGGCCCTAAGAGAGAACTTTTGAGAAGAAATTGAAGGGGACAATAGCAAACCTTGTCATAAAACTTGATTAATATTTTGTTGTTGATGTTGAATGTGTATGTGATAATAGATTAAAGAGTTTGTTATTGTTGTTGTTGTTGAGTGTGTATGTGATCATCTTTGAAAGAGTTTGTTGTTGTTGTTGAGGTTGTTTTTGTTTTTGAAAATAGATGTCGTCTTCAGCGTATTCTTCATCTAGTGGGAGGAAACTATGACAAGTGATACTCAAATAAAAAAGAAAAGATCACAGTGAGGTGTAACAATGCTTGCCAAAGTAACAAAAGTCCACAAATCTGGTATCAAATTGCCTATCATGTTTGATTCATATTATAAAGTAGTTGATGGTGAATACTCTTCTCTTTTTAAGAGTTATATTGCATTATTGGACGTAGCAAAGTTAGTATATTGATAGATGATTGAAAACAAGCGCCAAATGATGTCAAAGATAACATATGGACAGACGTTAAGGTATTAGTTTTAATTTTCATCATTTCAATATGACTTTCTATAATTTCTAATACATTATTATTGATTTAAATGTAGTTAATCTTTGAGTTTATGGATGGTGATAAGCATTTAAAAAATGGTAAGTTATGATGGTACGTGTTGGAGGAACTTTAAGTCACGGCTCACGTGTGACTACATTAGGAAGTCTAAGATTGGTTTTGAGCGTCCACAGGTGAGGTATAGTTTTCTCTTAAAGAAGGTTTGGAAAATTTTTGCAAAGGGTCGTTGTTCTGAGAAATTCCTAGTTAGTACTAATCTTATTTATCTTGATAATTTGATGCTAATGATTTATAGATACTAATCTTATTTTTACTATGTTTAAAATAGACTAAAAGTCAAACAGGAATATAAAATAAAACGAAAAACATTTACCCCCATAGATTGTCTCGTGGGGGTTACAGGAAACTGGAGAAAAAATGATGGAGGAAAAAAACAACAAATGGGAGATAAGGACTCCATTAGCCGTGATCGCAACCCATTTCTACCGTCAAGGCATGAGAATTGGAAGAGGGTTCGACTAAGACCAAATGGAGAGTACACCTCAGATGCGTCAAGAGCAGCTGCTGAAGAAGGCGTATGCCTGAGATTAGTCTTTGGTCCAACCAAAAAATGCGCCGAAAACACTGAATTACAAGAGAAAAGAGAAAAAATTGCGGTTGTTGAGAAGTGTTTTATCTAAAATGCTAGTGTTTTATATGAAATGTATGATATATAATGTGTTTTATCTGAAAAGTTAGAAAAGAAAGAAATGTGTTTATTATGTATTGTGCTCAAAATGAATGTTATGTTGCAGAGAATGCATGGATCCTTACCACAACGTACGGATGAAAATGATGATAATGTTGATGATCAAGTTCTCCAAATAGATATTGTACATCATGCTAGCACTAAAGGAAGTAATTGTTTAGCCGCCCCCACAAAAGAGGTCAATGAGTTATTGGATCCTTCCGTAAATGAAATCGCCGCGTTATACATTTTGGTTGCAGAAAACGATGACATGTATTCTCTTCATCTGGAGCATTATCCATTGATAGAGCTCTTCTATTCTTCTCCTAGTGAAATACAAGATTTTCTCTATGAAAAAAATTGGTTGGACATAGGCATATTACAAGTTTGGTGCACGTAACTATATATTTGAACATGCATGTCATTATTTATAATACATTATCATTTTTGTATTTTCGTACTTATTTTTTAAATTTTGTTTAACCATTTAGGTACATTCATCGTGTCTGTATAGAGTTAAATAAATCAAATATTTATGGCATCTTGGATCCGTATAGTATTTGATGGACAAATAATAAGACAAAAGAGATTGAGTCCTACATTTTAGAACGCTTAAGTTAAGGGAAAAAGAATGTTACTTAGGACTATTTCTCAATGCGTAAGTAATTTTGAAATTTTGGTTTATCTTTTATAGTTATTTTTCTTTTAGAAAATACTAATTATATGTATGCTCGTGTTTATTTGGTGATTACTGGAAATTGGTCATCATATCGCTTAGGACAAATACGATAACAACATTGTGTTCCTTACATAAACCACTCGAACATAAAATGAGGCAAATTATTAATGGGTAAGTTTATGTTTATATGAAACTTTTTAGTAATATATGTTTTCTTTGACTTTGTAATTGGTTTAATTGGTTTAACCTGTAAAATATTTTTAATGTACAGCGTTGTGCAGCGACACAATATGTTGAACAATGCTAGAAAAAAACCAATATTTATCTTGCCTAAATGTAAGTGGTTATATTACTTGTGACATTCATATATATATATATATATATATATATATATATATATATATATATATATATATATATATATATATATATATATATATATATATATATATATATATATATATATATATATATATATATATATATATATATATATATATATATATATATATATATATATATATATATATATATATATATATATATATATATATATATATATATATATATATATATATATATATATATATATTGTTACATGCATGTGTTTTAATAAAATTCATGAAATTAATGTTTATTTTTGTAGACAAGGAAACAACCAAAGCGATTCGAGTGTGGTTATTATATAATGAAACACATGTTAAACATTGTCTTCATCGGCATTGTTGATAAATGAGATCAGGTATATATTATATATGTAATGGATTGTTTACAATGCGCTTATGGGTCCTCAATAATGAGCTTAATCTGATATATTTTATGCAGACTTTTAACGACGAAATATCATTCACATGCGAAGACTTTTTAGACATTCGTAAACGTTAGGCGTATATGTTCAATGCGCTTAGGGGTCCTCAAACATGATATCAATCTATCTGTAATATATATATATATATATATATATATATATATATATATATATATATATATATATATATATATATATATATATATATATATATATATATATATATATATATATATATATATATATATATATATATATATATATATATATATATATATATATATATATATATATATATATATATATATATATATATATATATATATATATATATATATATATATATATATATATATATATATATATATATATATATATATATATATATATATATATATATATATATGTTTATGGACATTTGAGTTTGAGTGTTGTAAATAACATTTTTTATTTGATGAAATAAATAAGCATTTAAGTTTGAGTGTTTTAATATACATCTTCAGTTGTTGTTTCTGTTCTATTACAATTTAAACAATACAGGTTACAAAATGGAACATGTATAATGCAGAAATATATATCCAATTGATGTTTTTGTTCTGTTATAGTTTAAACAATACAGGTTATAAAATGGAACACAATGCGGAAATATATCTTTAATTGTTGCTGCTTTTTAAACAATACAGGTTAAAAAAATGGAAAATTTTCAAAATGTAGATATATATTTTTTTAAAAGCATATAATTTAACGACGATTTTTAATTATGACCGTGGTTGTATAGTTATAATATATAATTTAACCACATTTGTTTTAGAAGACTGTGGCTATATACATAAAATGCGTTGGGAGTCGAACCTGAGACCTTTAATATATTACAACGGTTAGGTTATTAACTGTGATTATATATCACGCACTTTCATGTTTTCTACAACGGTCATAAGACTGTGATTGTAAGTAGCGCATAAACAACCACACCCTACATAACAATGGCAGGTCATGCTTGATCTTATCCCTTTTTCAACTGTTGTTGTATAAGTTTTTCGTAGTAGTGAAGTATGCTTCTAACTGCAAACTAATGAGTGTCCAACGGGGAGACCATGAACTAACACACTTTGTTAACCCTAAAAGAATGTCAGGTCTTGTTAAGGTTACATACTATAGAGCACCAATAATAGACTCGTACAGCCACGAATAAGAGAATGTTGGGGAAACATGTTTTCTTAGCTTACATGTGCTAAGCATGGGTGTAGGAACCCCATTAGCATTTTCCATCTTAGCTCTGGCCAATAGATCCCTTATGTATTTGGCTTGTGTAAGTTGCAAGGAGCCATTAGTTTGAGATTTGTTTTTTATACCCAAGAAATATGAGGGCCTGCCAACTTTCTTCAAAGCAAAGTTTGTATGCAATTTTTCAATTAGACTGTGGATTAGTGTAGAACTAGAACCTGTAACCAAGATATCATCCACATAGACAAGCACATACAGAGAAACACCTTGATGGGAGTATACAAAGAGTAAATGATCACATCTAGAGTGATTGAATCCAAATTGAGTAAGAGATTGATTTAGCTTTTCATACCATGCTCGTGGTGCCTGTTTGAGGCCATATAGAGGTTTTTGAAGCTTGCACACAAGAGTCTTGTCATAATGCACAAACTCAGGTGGTTTATTCATATAGATGTCTTTATGAAGTTTCCCATTGAGAAAAGCATTGTTCACATTTACCTGTTGAATTTCCCATTTGTAGGTTATGGAAAGAGTAAGTATTAGTCTGATTGTTGTTGGCTTGACCACTGGTGAGAATGTTTATGTAAAGTAAAACCCTTGTTCTTAATGATATCCCTTTGCAACCAACCTGACTTTATGCTTCTGATCACTCCCATCTGAATTTTCTTTTATCTTGAATACCCATTGTTGCGGTGAAATTTGGATGTCAAGCTATTGATTAACTTGAATCTTAATTCATTTACAACCGGTCTTTGATTTATCCGAAGGAAAGGTTAAAGAAAGGAAAAACCTAAAGGGGAGAGATCTAAGGTTCGGGGGTTGGTTAAGATTAGGGAAGGTATTAGCACCCTAAACTTCCGTAGTACTCTACGGGAACCTTTTGTTTATTTTTTTTTATTTCATTAATTATTTTTCTTTAGGGTATATACAAAGGATTGAAAATTAAAAAAAGACCTAGGGGTTAATTCTAAGTTTACTCGGCAAGACATCGCATCTTGTGCCTACATATCCTTACGGGAATGGAATTAGAGTAACGGTAGTTCCCCTCAAAAGGGAGGTTAGAGACTTCTTGACTGTGGTCAAGGTCTCAAGGGGAATAAACGCATCTTAAGGACACGCTTACATGGAGTCTTAAACTCCGATCTCTATGTTATAAATTGTTAAGTGCATTAGGGTTAGGTTAGGGATTCCACGGCGGGAAACCCTAAAATGAGTGCGGCGACTCTTTGACCTAAAGTTAGGGGTAGTTTTGTAATTTTGTCCACGGCGAGACATTTGTGAAAAGTTAGGGTTTGTAAGGGTTTGAAGTTTTGAGAACTATTGGCGTGGCGGCCAAACGGCTAGACCTAATCCTTCGGAAGGATAAAACTGTAAAAAAATGTGAAAATATGACAAATCATTATATGGAGGAATAATTAAGGTACAGAAATAAGAAAAGTAATAAAGGCAGAGGGTATAAAGAAACAAAGAAACATTTCTGAAAACATGAAGAATATGAAAATATGTAATGACACTTAGAATGAAGTGAGGGAGGAAAATAGTGTGGGGCTGTGGCCACCACAAGCACATCTCAACCTCGAGCATGCACATGAAATGCTAAAAGAAAGAAAAGTAATAAAAGGGTACATAAAATGACACGATAAACATCAAACATCAGGAGTTCCTTACGAAAAGGTTTTAATTTTTTAATATTTTAATTATAAAAAAAAGGTTTTAATTTTTTAATAAAAAATATTTAAGTTAAAATTATAAAAAAAATTAAGTTTAAATTATAAAAAAAAAGTTTTTTGGGGGAAAAGTCTTTTCAGTTTTTTTTAGAACAAAAAAGGCTTTTCATCCCAAAAAAAGGTTTTTCAATTTTTTGGGAAAAGACTTTTCAGTTTTTTGGGAAAAGGCTTTTCAGTTTTTTTGGGAAAAGGTTTTTGGGAACAAAAAGGTTTTTTTTCTTCGGAACAAAAAGGCTTTTCAGTATTAAAAAAAGGTCTTACTAAAAAAAAGATTTTAATAATAAATAAAAAAAATGGTTTTGATTTTAAAAATTTTTTTTTAAAAAAGGGTTTTGATATTAAAATCTACGGACCTAAACATACATGGAGATTAACATGGCAAAATATGCACATAGATATGGAAAAGCAAAAGGTTTAGTAATTTAACGGACCTAAACACATTAACATGGCAAAATATGCACATAAACATGAAAAAGCAAAAGGTTTAGTAATTTAACGGACCTAAACACATTAACATGGCAAAATATGCACATAAACATGAAAAGGCAAAAGGTTTAGTAATTTAACCTACGAAGCAGAGGTTTGCTTCGGTAAATGTGAAAAAGGTTTGAATAAGGGAACACTGGAGAGCTCCAATCCTTCTGACGAGTTGTGGGAACGACCGCCTTTCTTCTCTGGGGATCTCCTTTGTTTCTCCCTTTCTCTCTCCTCTTTTCTGAAGAAAACCTTCTGACCTTTTTTCAACAAGGCAACACATGTATATATAGGGAACAAATTAGGGTTAACACCAAATTGTCAATAATGTCCCTAAAGTCCATTTTAAAGTCCAAACTAAATAATTAGTTAAGAAAAAATATAATTTAAATAATTTAAAATAATTAAAATAAACTAATAATCCTATTGATTCCTAAAATCAAAAATATTATAAAAAGAACAAAATTTTTCTCAATATTTTTTATTTTATGATTTTTTGGATATTTTTATGAATAATTTAGAAAAAGGTGAAAAAAATAATATTTTAAAAAATGATTTAATTAAAATACGAAAATAATAATTAAATATTTATAAAAAACTATTTTTGTTATTTTTTAATGAAAGATAGAAAAATTTAGAGTAAAAAATAATAAAAAACAAAAAGTGACAAAGGTGAGATTCGAACTCTCAACCTCTCACACTCACAACTCCTTACACATGTCCTCTTGCCAATTATGCCATTTTTACTTTTTTAGAAAAAAAATACATGCCATATGATATTTACCTGTAAAAAGTCAAACGACTACACAAATTTGTTAGTAATTGATTAAATGCAATGAAATGCGACGACAAATCTTAGGGCAAAATTTGGGGTATTACAGTTGCCCCTATTTAAATAACTTCACCGGGTGATTCGAGCAACGGAGACTCGAGAAATCGTGGTGGAGGGATTTAAATACAGATAACGGAAAATTTTGCCTTTAGACGCAGTGCTATGCAATGATATGGACAAAACAAAACGAACTATAATGCTAAATATAATATGAATCTGATATGATGCGTATGATGAAAATGACAAATGCACGGATACAGACGAAACAACGTCACAGGGGACGACCCACCGAGGAATTGCACTAGGGAAGAAGACATGTCATATCTGGAAGAACGTCGGGTAGACACGACACAGAATTGTTGATAGGTGCCAAGTAAATTAGAAATTGTCCGCAAGGTAAGACGCGAGTAAAACACGAGCTCAGGAGAAAAACGCAAATGGGGATAAGACACCCATGATGCCAAGTAAATAAATTTTGCCCACAAGGTAAGACACGAGTAAAACACGACCTCAGGGAGAAAAAAAGCAAATGGGGGTAAAACACCATGATGTTAGGTAAACCCATGAATATCTGGTAAACGGGGAATAAAACACCCGGGATAAAGGTACATGGGGGATAAAACACCCAAGGATAGAAGGTAAGTGAGGAGTAAAGCACCCAAGATAGAAATGTAAATGGGGAGTAAAGCACCCAAGATAGAAATGTAAATGGGGAGTAAAGCACCCAAGATAAAAATGTAAATGGGGAGTAAAGCACCCAAGATAAAAATGTAAATGGGGAGTAAAGCACCCAAGATAAAAATGTAAATGGGGAGTAAAGCACCCAAGATAGAAATGTAAATGGGGAGTAAAGCACCCAAGCTAGAAATGTAAATGGGGAGTAAAGCACCCAAGATAGAGAGGTAAATGAGGAATAAAGCACCCAAGATAGAAATGTAAATGGGGAGTAAAGCACCCAAAATAGAAATGTAAATGGAGAATAAAGCACCCAAGATATGCACATGTATAGGAATTATGCTATGACATATGATCAAATGCAAATGCAGACGTCGACGACAAGGCTCGACTCTTTTGGTGAGATGACAAAACTGGAGGACTGATTCCTCAACACGGAGATCACTGTCATTCTGTTAAACTGTATCAAGTTGATAGTCACTGTAGGAATGATGAATAACTGCTTAGGGATTATGCGAGTAAACTGCCCCAGGTCAAATGAACTGATAGTTGCTTCAGCTGTCTGATTCGTGGAATCGACTGTTTTGCTGTATCCTCGGAGGGCTTGCCCCAGTCTGAGTCTTGAACAATTCTCTGGATAAACCAAATCTGAGAAGATATTTCCTTGAACAAATCTTGAATTGATTCTTTGACAGGATGTAAAAGGAACTTGCCCCTGATAAGATCACTTGACCAAGTTTCTCATTGTTTGAAAATTCCTTAGAGGAAAGCCAGTTTGCAAACAAAAATATTCATACAAACATGGTAATGCAAAGTTCATGCGACTTTTGAAATCAAAATTATTTTTGAAAGATGGAAAATACATGAGTCGTTAGTCAGAACACAACGGTTCAAGACGCTCAAAGTTTAAAACAAAGGTGTATTGCCAAAATAAATGATTCACAAAGATCTTTAGGAGTCAGGTTACGCAACCTTGCTGTAGTATACTTTCAAAATAACCTTGCTTCAATTAGGTCTTTTGAGGGTTGTAATGTGGCCTGGTTCACGGTTTATGAAACAAAAGATAAAGGCTCAAAATTTATTTGTACCCACCCAATCTACGTGATGATCTTCAATCCTATACTCAGTTAACTCATACTATGCATTCAGGTTCCCATAAGTTAGGGATTTCATTGATCGTCGCAGTGATGATTCAGAAGTCAAAGGGACCTATGAAAAGGCAGCCACTACTCCCCTATAACATTTGATTGTTTTGACATTGAGGATTTTCAAGATAAGGATTTAAAAATCTCTTTGTATTATCCCTAAATTTTTCCTGAACTGTTTATTTTAGAGTTTACAGTCAGCGGGATGCCCCAGTTTTGCCTAAGTCTCCTTCATAGGTTTTGACTTAGCGGGCTTCTTTTGATTTTTTTATATTATTTTTTTGTGTGAAGGAAAGCGACTGTTTGATTTTAATGATTACGGTGAACCATCATCGACCTTTTGATTAGAAAACATCTTCGACACTTGTTTGACATGTGCGAAGGAAAAATTTGTTAATGAAAGGTGTATCGTATGAACACACAACCAAGTTAACTGAGAACTACCCATCCCAAGGTTAAAATTGTGGGTTTTTTGTAACGAAAGAAACTCCAACTTCTAGGCCCGAAGGGGGTGACGAGGGATTAACTTCCTTATTTCTCCAGTGTTTGGGAATTGAAACAATGCCTTACATCGTCAACAAGGTTTGATTGAAAGCATACTGACAACAATTATGGGTATAACGTTTTCGTCATCCTCCCTCCAATCTTAGCATATCAAAATTTTGGACAAGAAGTAAACATTTGAAAAATAAAGCATAAAGATGCAAATAAATGGACGGAAATGAATTGAATCAAAAGTCGCAATGCTTATTTCATTAATGAAAGTACAAACATAATTGAAAGCAAACAACTTAAACAAAATAAGGAAAATGCAAACAACGAGAAAAAAAAGGCCCAATGACAAAGCTTCAATTCTGATGTGTTGGCAAGGGATCTGTCTGGACGCTCGGACGACTATCCGTAAAATCAAGTATTCCAGTTCTAACCAATTCACATACTCTAGCCTTCAATGCAAAACAATGCTCCAAGTCATGGCCTGGGGCACCCTCATGAAAAGCACAATGGAGATCAGTCCTGAACCCAACTGGAGGGGATTAGGAGGAGGTGGCGAAGCCTTTGTGGTGATCATTCCTCGTCAAACCAAGTCAAGATATAGCTCGGTGTAAGTCATGGGAATAGGATCAAAGTGACTCCTGTTCCGTTTGATATCTGTGTCGAGGAATCAGCTTGACGACTCAAAGGTACACTAGAAGACGATAGGACCAAGAAGGAGAAACTGGGGGACAAATGCAATGCAAAAATGTGATGCTGATGCCATGCAATGGTTTCAAGAATTTCAACGGTCGATTGCGAATATTGCTTTTTAAGAAAGTTGGAAAAAATTTTAGACTTTTAAAATGTAAGGCTTTTCGAATTTGCAAAGGACTGCTGAATTCCTTGAAACTAGAAATGATATGATGCTTTATGGATGCGAAGCACAAATACACATAAGCAAACAAAAGGTCCTAAGTTAGAGGAACAATGAATGGAGTCAAGGTCTACCCTTCCCAAAGAGGTATGTACTATAGGTTGATTGTACCTACAGAACAAGGGTTCTAAATCAGTGCCCAAAGTCATCAGTCCATCTTTCGGATATTATCGACTTCCCGACTGACTCGAGGGTCAATAATATTCTCAAGAGAACCTCTTTTAAGTGTAGCATCGCGTAGCAACCATTGTAGGACTACTCCCATATAGTTCCCGCACTACGTCCTATATAAGGTCAAGATGGTGTAAAGGTACTACGGTTCCCAGTATCACAGACTCCAATCGATAACGGTAAAAGTTTTCACGACTACACTCGATCAACCGAACCATTTTCGAAAGTGTCTCAACTGAGCGGTGATTCTCGATTTAGCTTAGTCGGGACTCACTCCCTATAAGCCTCGTCGAATATATCAACCATCTTATCATAAGGTTGCTCAAGTCCGGGTGTAGGACTTATCTCACAACACAGTAACTCCAAGTAAGGTACCCCAATATATACATACAAGTGAGCAAAATATATAATAAAACAAATATATAAAGAAAAATAAACAAAATAGGGATAACCCTCAATAGTTAGGACTCCCCAGTGAAGTCGCCATTTTCTGTTGCGGTGAAATTTGGATGTCAAGCTATTGATTAACTTGAATCTTAATTCATTTACAACCGGTCTTTGATTTATCCGAAGGAAAGGTTAAAGAAAGGAAAAACCTAAAGGGGAGAGATCTAAGGTTCGGGGGTTGGTTAAGATTAGGGAAGGTATTAGCACCCTAAACTTCCGTAGTACTCTACGGGAACCTTTTGTTTATTTTTTTTTATTTATTTCATTAATTATTTTGCTTTAGGGTATATACAAAGGATTGAAAATTTAAAAAAGACCTAGGGGTTAATTCTAAGTTTACTCGGCAAGACATCGCATCTTGTGCCTACATATCCTTACGGGAATGGAATCAGAGTAACTGTAGTTCCCCTCAAAAGGGAGGTTAGAGACTTCTTGACTGTGGTCAAGGTCTCAAGGGGAATAAACGCATCTTAAGGACACGCTTACATGGAGTCTTAAACTCCGATCTCTATGTTATAAATTGTTAAGTGCATTAGGGTTAGGTTAGGGATTCCGCGGCGGAAAACCCTAAAATGAGTGCGGCGACTCTTTGACCTAAAGCTAGGGGTAGTTTTGTAATTTTGTCCACGGCGAGACATTTGTGAAAAGTTAGGGTTTGTAAGGGTTTGAAGTTTTGAGGACTATTGGCGTGGCGGCCAAACGGTTAGACCTAATCCTTCGGAAGGATAAAACTGTAAAAAAATGTGAAAATATGACAAATCATTATATGGAGGAATAATTAAGGTACAAAAATAAGAAAAGTAATAAAGGCAGAGGGTATAAAGAAACAAAGAAACATTTCTGAAAACATGAAGAATATGAAAATATGTAATGACACTTAGAATGAAGTGAGGGAGGAAAATAGTGTGGGGCTGTGGCCACCACAAGCACATCTCAACCTCGAGCATGCACATGAAATGCTAAAATAAAGAAAAGTAATAAAAGGGTACATAAAATGACACGACAAACATCAAACATCAGGAGTTCCTTACGAAAAGGTTTTAATTTTTTAATATTTTAATTATAAAAAAAAGGTTTTAATTTTTTAATATTTTAATTATAAAAAAAGGTTTTAATTTTTTAATAAAAAACATTTAAGTTAAAATTATAAAAAAAATTAAGTTTAAATTATAAAAAAAAAAAAAGTTTTTTGGGGGAAAAGTCTTTTCAGTTTTTTTTAGAACAAAAAAGGCTTTTCATCCCAAAAAAAGGCTTTTCAGTTTTTTGGGAAAAGGCTTTTCAGTTTTTTTGGGAAAAGGTTTTTGGGAACAAAAATGTTTTTTTTCTTCGGAACAAAAAGGCTTTTCAGTTTTTAAAAAAGGTCTTACTAAAAAAAAGGTTTTAATAATAAATAAAAAAAGGGTTTTGATTTTAAAAAAAGGTTTTGTTAAAAAAGGGTTTTGATATTAAAATCTACGGACCTAAACACACATGGAGATTAACATGGCAAAATATGCACATAGATATGAAAAAGCAAAAGGTTTAGTAATTTAACGGACCTAAACACATTAACATGGCAAAATATGCACATAAACATGAAAAAGCAAAAGGTTTAGTAATTTAACGGACCTAAACACATTAACATGGCAAAATATGCACATAAACATGAAAAGGCAAAAGGTTTAGTAATTTAACCTACGAAGCGGAGGTTTGCTTCGGTAAATGTGAAAAAGGTTTGAATAAGGGAACACTGGAGAGCTCCAATCCTTCTGACGAATTGTGGGAACGACCGCCTTTCTTCTCCGGGGATCTCCTTTGTTTCTCCCTTTCTCTCTCCTCTTTTCTGAAGAAAACCTTCTGACCTTTTTTCAACAAGGCAACACATGTATATATAGGGAACAAATTAGGGTTAACACCAAATTGTCAATAATGTCCCTAAAGCCCATTTTAAAGCCCAAACTAAATAATTAGTTAAGAAAAAATATAATTTAAATAATTTAAAATAATTAAAATAAACTAATAATCCTATTGATTCCTAAAATCAAAAATATTATAAAAAGAACAAAAATTTTCTCAATATTTTTTATTTTATGATTTTTTGGATATTTTTATGAATAATTTAGAAAAAGGTGAAAAAAATAATATTTTAAAAATTGATTTAATTAAAATACGAAAATAATAATTAAATAATTATAAAAAACTATTTTTGTTATTTTTTAATGAAAGATAGAAAAATTTAGAGTAAAAAATAATAAAAAACAAAAAGTGACAAAGGTGAGATTCAAACTCTCAACCTCTCACACTCACAACTCCTTACACATGTCCTCTTGCCAATTATGCCATTTTTACTTTTTTAGAAAAAAAAATACATGTCATATGATATTTACCTGCAAAAAGTCAAACGACTACACAAATTTGTTAGTAATTGATTAAATGCAATAAAATGCGACGACAAATCTTAGGGCAAAATTTGGGGTATTACACCCACTTACAACCTACTACTTTCTTGTATGGAGGTAAAATAGTTAATGTCCAAGTTCATTTTCTTTCAAAGCATCAATTTTTGCTTGCATTTCTTTAAGCCATCATGGTTTGGACAAATCTTGTTTAACACTTGTTGGTTCAGTTTAGTATGAGTAACAAACACCTTGGGTTTTGATTTATTTGTTTTGGCCCTAGTAAACATGGCATGATCATTATGTAATAGAGGCATAACTGGTTCAGGTATGCTTACACCAATGGAAGGAGAAATTGCCATGCCAGACTCAGGGAAAAAGGATAAGCGTATGATTTATATTGAATGGATGAACTACTTTGATGGTTATTATGGATAAGGACCTAATTTAGTTCATTGTATTGGTTGGAAGGTGGGTTTTGATTGATATTTATAATAAGAGACAGATGTGGTTCATTATACTCTAGATAATGAGAAGAACCAAACCTATGGTCAGAGTTAGTGCTCTTGGCATTTTTTCAGTACCCATAGGGTAATTGCCTGAACTTGTGGTGTTGTGTAAGACAACAGGTTCAAGTGTATACTTTTATTCATTTTCTGTAGTACCCCCAGGGTAGTTTTTTAAACCAATGATATTATGCAAAGGAACATGGTAAGGTTCAACATAAGTATTAATTTGACCAATCTATGGTAGTACAGTTGTAGTAGGCCTATTAAGAAGACTCTTTAAGGCAGATTAAAGGAATAAACACGCTTTTATTAGGAGACTCATCCATAGGTATTACCCTTGTTTGAGTGTTAGAAAAGGATTCACCACTACAATAATAGTTATTTAACATAGGTGAGTGTAAGTTATGTGTTGAGCCTAGTGTAGTCTTAGAGATTTTGGTACAATTGGATTTAGATTTACTAGGGGACATGTTTGAGAAGGGGAAGTCATGTTCATGAAACCTGACATCCTTAGAGATATATATTTTTCCCTCTTTACTTAAGCACTTAAAACCCTTATATTGATGGGAGATACCAAGATAGACACATTCTTGACTTCTAAATTGAAGTTTATGTTTGTTGTAGGGTCTTAGCAAAGGAAAACAAGAGCATTCTTGACTTCTAAATTGAACTTTGGTGAATTGGGAGAGGGAGGTATATTAATTAGGTATAAAAATGTAGCAAAACTATGGTCCCAAAAGGTGATAGGGATAGATGCATGAGCTAACAATGTAAGTCACATTTCTACTATATGCATATGTTTTCTCTCCACATTCCCATTTTGATGAGATGTGTGGGGGTAAGTTAGTCTAGGGTTATTCCTAACTCAGCTAGGAAATTTTTGAAAGGTCTATACTCACCTCCAAACTCAGACTGGTCTGACTTTATTGTAGTATGGAATTGTGTCTTTACAAGCAGGTGAAACAATTTAAAGCCTTGAAGTGTTTTATATTTTGTCTTTAGAAAGTATAGCCATGTTTACCTAGTGTAACCAACTACAAAAGCCACATAATATTTGTTAAGAAATGTGGTTGAATTACAAAACTAGTTGATAAGGTGAGGATTGCCCCCACTTATAAAGACATGTTCATGCCATATATTATCTGATGTGAGACTCTTAACACACCCCCTCACGCTCAGGACTAGACAACTAGAGCATGGAAATAAATAGTGGGTGGCCCGACAGCGGAAACCATAGAAGGTGGCCCACCGGATCTTAAATGAGGCTCTTGATACCATGTTAAGAAATATGGTTGAGTCTAACTCAACCCTACAAAACCGGTTGGTAAGGTGAGGATTGCCCCCACTTATAAAGACATGTGCATGCAATATATTATCCTATATGGGA
The DNA here is from genome assembly GCA_963859935.3 of Lathyrus sativus. Taxonomy (NCBI): domain Eukaryota; kingdom Viridiplantae; phylum Streptophyta; class Magnoliopsida; order Fabales; family Fabaceae; genus Lathyrus; species Lathyrus sativus. The sequence continues at coordinate 556,402,603 of OZ012741.1, forward strand.
CTCTTAACAATATCTAAACCCAGAGCTATAAGATTGAGGTGGCGTATCCAATAAGTCAGTTGATAGGTGTCAAGTATAGAATAGTTTCCGTGTCAGTTTGTGGCACTTTTAAGCTCTTTTCCATGCTTACGATTGTAAAACAACTTATTTATTAAGTGATTCTTGCATCAATGTATATAGTTGGTTTCTTTAATATATTTGTTAATTTTTCAGCATTTTATGTAAAAAGGGTGCATCAAAAATCGGAAGAAAAAGTAAAGAATCGAAGAAGTTCACGTGTCAAAGAAAACAACACCTTCGCCTGGCGAAGGAGGAGCAAAAGAGAAGATCCTCCTGGAGAAGGAGGAGCGAAAGAGAACATTCTCCGACGAAGGCTAGGCGAATCTTTGATCAAAAGAAGTTTCAAATTTCAGTAGCTATTGGAATTGGTTCACTGGCAGATTCACCAGGCGAATGAGGAGCGAAAGAGATTCGCCCGACGAACTTTATTTGCTTGGCGAATGCAGATATTTTCTCTAGCCCACTGGCACTGTTGTTGTCACGTGGCTTTACTTAAGGTTTTCGCCCGACGAATTATGTAGCTTGCCCAACGAATTTTTATGGGCAGAACATGTGTATTTTAGCATTTTGTGATATTTTTTGTAACATAACTTACCTTTTAGAATCTTTTGTGACCTAGAAACATTTGTGTAGAGAGAAAAAAGTCATATTCTTCATTATCACTTAAAAATAAAAGCTTTTAAGCTTCAATCTTTGATCCTTTCAAGTTTGATCCTCCAAAATCTTTATTTGTTACTTATTGCTCAAGCTACCATGGTTATGGGTAGCTAAATCTCTCCTTGTGTCAAGATTAAGGTAGATAATCCTCACTTTTGTATGTATTTCTCTTGATATTTTGTATGTGAACAAGTTGATGATGAATATATGGTGAAAAACCTTGTTTATATGTAATATTTGTGTTGTATCATTATTGAGAGATATATTTCAACTATTGACCTAGCTTTTTCATCTTTCAGCAAACAAAGGTTAGAAATAGTTTTGTGAGTTGATTTTCACTAATATTAAACCTTTAAATGTTATCATATTGATAGTTAGGTTGAGAGGTCATCTAAGGATCAATATGATAAAACTCACAATTTGTTTTAGAGATGAACCATCTTGAGAGGATATGTGAGTATATTTATCGTTAATGAGTTCACATGCTTTATTAAGAAAATATGTATGAAATGGATTGTCGAGCCCTAATCTTGACATGTTTTTAAAAATCATTTTAAACTCGAAACTCTTTTACCATTACTTATAACTTTTATGCGATCGTTGTGTTACGAAACCAAAACAAACATCTTTTATGTTCTATGTTTAAAACAATTCCAACTGTAGAACGGCGGTAATATCAACCAATCCCTGCAGATATGATAATAAAAACCGACACTAATACTGTTTTAACAAAATGGCATCGTTGTTGAGGATTGTTGTTTGATATTGTAAGCATTGCAATAGTTGATAAGTTTTAAACTTTGTTTACCTCGGTTCCTATTTTCTTGTGCTTCTTAATTTGTTTGGTTAAGTTTTGTAGACTCTGCTTATGTGAGGAAAGTTACCTGCAAATCAACTTCTTTTTTATCTGGAGATTGAGAGAACTGCACGTAAGTTGAATAGCAAAACTAAAGAAGGAGGTAACTTGCCATGGAAAGAAGAGAAAGAGAAGAAAGTTCTACTTCTACACCAATACCATCGCCAAGCATGGCAGATCCACTACCACCACCATCCCCTGCTTCAATACCATGTATCAACAGTCCAAGGCACAATGCTCAGTTTGTGCACAATTCCCATAATGGTAGGCATTCGAAGATGAAAATGGGAATTATTGCGCTTCTATACCAAAATCTTTTTACTGGTATGGATCATGAGGATCCATTCACACATCTCACCAAATTCTATGAGATTGCGGGTGCAACAGGAGCGTCGGAAGCTGAAGAAGAATCATTGTTCAAGAGATTATTTATGCATTCTTTAATCAGGAAGGCAAGCGAATGGTATCTTGATTAATCCACTTTGGTGATGACAGACTGGAATGTGTTGGAAGAAAAGTTCTTTGAACGATTTTTTCCACACAATCGATTCATGGAAGCAAAAATGGAAATTTCAGTGTTTGCTCAAAGAGGAAATGAATCTTTCGATGAAGCTTGGGAGAGGTTCAAATCCATGTTACAAAAATGCAAAGGCCACGGTTTCGATGAATTAACACAAGTACACAACTTTAGAAATGGGCTTCAATTTGTTCACAAAAATTTGTTAGACGCTACCATGGGTGGACCGTTAATGGAAAAGAATGCAGAAGATACGGTAGCCATTATTAATAAGATGGAATTAAATGATCACCAAGGAAATCACAACTGTGGTACACCTCAACGAAAACCGGGAATGATAGAGTTGGGAACAAATGATGTGATCCTTGTGCAAAATAAATTACTTTCACAACAAGTGGAGTTCTTGACGCAATAAATGTCAAAGTTTACACAACAAATTAAAGAAGTGCAAGAAATTCCCAACAACAAACAAGTTGAAAGTTGTGAGCTTGTAAAGTATATCACCCTACCGGGTATTGTCCTCCGGTTCTGGAAGATGTAAATTATGCGGGAAATCAAAACCAATGGTATGAACCTTAACAAACTTATCAAAATAACCAAGGTTACCAACAAAGAGGTAGTCAAGGTTATCAACAACAAGGTTGGAAACAAGATGCCGGAACGTCAAACCATCAAAATCCTTATCAACCTACACAACCTCAAGGTGGAAGTTCAAAGTTAGAAGAAACTCTCAATCAATTCATGTAAATGTTAATGGCCAACCAAAAGAGTAATGAGACATCAATCAAGAATCTTGAGAACCAATTTGGGCAACTTGCGAAACAATTAGCCGATCAACAATCGGGGTCATCCTTTTTCGCTAATACTCAAACCAATCCAAAGGAGCATTACAAAACCACATTTCTTAACATTATGATAACATCATCCTTTGGGCATCCCCCTTCTTTGTAATATTATGATAGCATCATCCCTTGTGTTCGTTTGACGTTCCAATCGTATTTCACTTTCATGACCTGCTTGTATACGCATTTACTTGTATGCCTTTTGATTGTACTTACTTTCTAATACGCTCGTGCATATTTTGCTTGCTTGTAGCAAGATGTTCATCGCTAAATTATTTCGCAAAGTGTTCAAGGTCTTGCTCGATAGATTTACTGCTTGATAGTGAAGGGAACTCGTCAAGTGGATGGAGTTGGATTCTGTACTAACGGATGCAGAAAGATCTCGGTCGAGATCCTGACACTACAGCCTGAACTTCCAATCGCAAGCTGGGTGTTTTGCCCTGCTGGCACGACGATGACGAAGCTCGGTTGAGTTGGTCCTCTTCGGGCCAAGGATCTGCTCGTCAAATAGTGGAAACCTGCCTTTTTGTTCGTTTTAGACATTGTGCTTGTACCCGAGCACGCCTCTGTGGTCGAGATGTACCCCGTCGTCGTTGATTGGGGCATGCTGACTGTTAGGCCTAATTGTAGTATTGTTTTAGTTTTTCAGCGTTCCATGGTCGAACAAGTTCTTTACCGTGTAAGTTTTCGAGGTAGTAGGCCCCATTCTCTGTTTTACCTCGGACACAATAGGGGTCTTCCCAGTTTGCAGCGAGTTTGCCCTCGCAAGAGTCTTTGTGATTTCTTCACAGAACTAGGTTGCCAATTTTGAATTCTCGTTTTATGACTTTGGTGTCATGTCGCAAAGTTATCTTTTGCTTTAACGAGGATTTGCGGAGAGCTTCCGCCGTTGAATCTCTTCGACCAGGTCGAACTCCTCTCTTAGTGCCTTGCATCTCATCTCGTCGTCGAGGGGAAATTTAGTTCTCCTAAAAGGTTATCTGATCTCCACTAGGATCACTACCTTGGTCTGGTAATCTAGTTGAAATGAAGTTTCTCCCGTGGTTGAGTATGGTGTCGTTCTATAGGCCCAGAGTATGTTGTGCAGCACTTCTACCCACTTCTTTTTAGCTTTTCCTAGTCTTCATTTTAGGCTCTATAGGATCACCCTATTCACGGCTTCCACCTGCCCATTTTTCTGTGGGTACTCGACCAATGTGAAGTGTTGTTTAGTGCTCAGCTTGGCGATGAAGTCCTGGAAATTCTTTTCGGTAAAATGTGTCCTGTTATCGGTGACGAGTGCTTGTGGTATGCCGAATCGGGAAAGTATGTTTCCCTTATAGAAGTAGAGTATATTGTGTGTCGTGATTTTGGCGAGGGCCTCCGCCTCTATCCACTTCGTGAAATAGTCAACACCGACTATCAAGTACTTATTCTGGTTCGACCCTATGGTGAACGGTTTAAGGATGTCTGTCCCCCACCAGGCGAAGGGCCACGAGGACAAAAGGGTTTTAAGCTCGTTGGGCGGTGCCAAGTACATATCCTCGTGGCAGTGACATTTATCACATTTTTTAACATGTTTCTTTGTGTCTTGCTGCATGGTGGACTAGTACTATCCTGCTCATAAAGCCTTCTGGGCAAAAGACCTTCCTTCGAGGTGTTGGACGTTGATTCCTTCGTGAATCTCGTGTAGGATGATGGTGTCCTTGGACTCCTCGATACACTTGAGGAGATGGATGGAAAATCCTCGTCGGTACAACTTGTCCTCGATTAAGACGTAGAAGCAAGCTCTGGGCCTGGTCATGTTAGCCTCTTTCTGGTTGGGTGATAGTTCTTTTGTGGCGAGGTAGTTATATACCAGGATCATTCAGCAGTTGTTATCACTGATGGAGTTTACATCAAGGGTCGCAGATGGTTTTTTGATGCTCGGGCGAGAGAGTATCTCTTGGATGACGGACTTGTTTCTGTTTTCCTTCTTCGTGCTCGCGAGTTTTGACAAGATGTCAGCTCATGTGTTATTTATCGAGGGACATGTTTTACTTTCGTAGAATCGAATTTCGTGATTCTATCTCAAACAAGAGCTAAGAACTTAGAAAGATTGTCATTCTTGGCCTGATACTCTCCCCGTACTTCAGAGGCGACGGGCTGGGAATCAGTGAAGATTTTTACTTCTTTGGCTCTGAAGTCCTCGACCAAGCGTAGCCCTGCGAGGAAGGCTTTGTACTCTGCCTAGTTATTCGAGGTTGGGAAGGATAAATCGAGGAAGACTTCGATTAGGATTCCTTCCTTGTTTTCAAGTATGATGCCTACTCCACTTCCTGTCGAGCTGGATGCTCCATCGACGAAGATGGTCCACTTGTGAATTCCACTTGTCGGGGAGGATGTCGTGGCCATTTCTGCCACGAAGTCGCCAATACTTGAGCTTTAAGGGCCTTTCTGCTCTCATATCGGATGTCAAATTCAGAGAGTTCCAATGAGTATTTGAGCATTCTGTTGGCCATGTCGGGACGGTCGAGTAGCTGTTGTACGGGCTGGTTAGTTCGCACCACAATCGCGTGGGTCAGAAAGCAATGTCTCAGTATCCTCGCCATATTGATGAGGGTCAGTGCTACCTTCATGATCTGCTGGTATCTAACTTTTGTTCCTTGTAGAGCCTTGCTAGTGAAGTATATGGGCTTCTTTCCCTCGAGGGTCTAGCAAATGAGAGTCGTAGTGACTGCCTCAGCTGCGATGTCGGGGTAAAGGTAGAGAGTCTCCTCGTTATCTGGTCGCGAGAGCACCAGTGTTGTGAGATAGCTTGTTTAAGGTGGAGGAGGGCTTGTTCGCACTCCTTGGTCCATTCGGACGTTGCTTCCTTGCACATAAGTTTGAAAAATGGAAGTGTGTGCTGGGCAGATTTGGCTACGAAGCGGGATAACAAGGTGAACATCTCGTTCATGGATTAAATTGATTTCTTTGTGCTTAGAGTTAGGAATTCGAAGAAAGCTCTACATTTTTCTGGGTTCGTTTCGATTCCTTGTTCAGTTAGATAGAAGTCTAGGAACTTACCTACTCGAACACCGAAGGTGCATTTCTCTGGATTGAATATCATTTTGTACTTCCTTTCCTAACCGAAGACTCTTTTCAGGTGGAGCATAGGGTCGCTTCCGAGAAGAATGACTTCGAACTCACCGTTAAAAATCGGGCGCCTAGGATGTGCAGACTCCTCACTGACATTTGGTGTCGGGGAGGTTTCTGCTGTTAGTCGAGCTCCCTTTCCTTTCTTCTTCTGCTCCTTCAAGTCATCCTTGGTGAAGCGACTGTCTAGGACGACCGAGTCGATGTGGGGCATTGGCTTTGGCTCCTCAGAGGGTCGAACCGGCTTGCTGGGAGTTTTGGACGGCGCGTTGATGGTGTTTTATCCCTTCGAGTCCACTTCAAAGCATCTTCTCGCAACTTCTATGTTCCCGTGGAGGATGGCGACAAGACCTTTAGCCGTGTAGTGCTTCATCTTCAGAGGGACAGTAATGGAACGAAAATCAGTTCATCCAGAGTTGGCCTCCCCAGGATGCACTGGTATAGAGAAGGGCAGTCTATGACCAGGAACTAGACTTTGATCAACTTGGCGGTTTCGGCCATTCCTATCGTGACAATCAGTTTGATGTAACCCCACAGCTTTGTGGTAGCATCGTTGAAGCTCTACAGGTTGGAGCCCACGTAGGGTGTCAAGTGCGTTTCGTCGAGGTGAAACGTCAGGAACAGCTGGGAGCACATGATGTCGGCTGAGCTTCCCTGGTTCACTAGAATGTGGCGAACACCAAAGTTTTCCATTGATGCCCTCACGAGCAAATGGATGCTGAAGTTAGGGGCTCCTCTAGGGAACGTTTCACGGTAGAACGCGATAGGGACTGAGTTTCCCCGACCTTTGTCCAGGGTGGAGTTTTGGTTCGAGCTCACATCGATGAGTTGCTCGAACTTCCTTTTCCTGATCCCACGCTGAGCTTGTTGAACCCTCCACCAGATATGACCATGGCGAAGGGGAAGGTTTCCCATGCGTTGTGCACCGAAAAATGGAGGGGGTTTTCAGCAAGTTGGATGTGTCGTCAGAGGATGGAGATGGGCATGGAAAACCTCAGGCTTGGAGACGGGCATGGTAATCTGCAAGTTGGAGGTGTCTTCAGAGGATGGCTTCTCCTTCTCGACCATCTTTTCTTCCCGGGTGTGTTGCCAATGAGCCTCTCTTTGCTTAATGTACTACTTCAGGTGCCCGTCCCTGGTGAGGATTTCAATTGCATCCTTAATGTTGATGAACTCTTCAGCGACATGCTTGTGACTCTTGCGGAAGTGACAATACTTAGTCTTATCTGCAGTAGGCTTGGGAGCTGTCTTCCTGGGAAAGCAGACTCCAGCCTGGCAGAATTCTGAGTTCGCGCACTCGGATAAGATATAGTTGCGAGAGGCCGTCAGCGGTGTGTACTCGTCGAAACAGTCGGGAAGTCCTTTATACTCCCGGGATTAACGAGGTTTATCCTCCTTCCTCTTCTCTCCTCGGCGAGGCGCCATTGGGTCATCATGCCTCGAAATTCTGGCATTCTTCTGATGCTGCGAGTCTCGAGCATTGTAAGCAACTTCTTTCTCCTCGTATTGAATATAGGCATGGGCCTTGAGGAGAAGGTCATCCAGCGATGCGGGTGTTTTGATGCCGACAGCTTTGGCCAAGTCACTGCGGGGGCGCAGTCCCCGCTCGAGCAGATACTTCTTCACGTCGTCGGTCATGGAGACCTGGATAGCTTCTCGGTTGAATCTCTCTATGTAGGCTCGAAGGGATTCATCTTTCCCCTGCATGATTTCCTCGAGCGTCGCCCTTGACTTTGGATGGCGATGATAAGCGGTGAAGTGCCTCGAAAACTGCCTTCCTAGGTCCCTCGAAGAAGTGATGGACTCTTCAGCGAGACTCTTGTACCAGGTCATGACACATTTCCTCATAGTAGTAAGGGCTCTTCCTCGAGGAAGTGATGGTGCCTCAGACACCGCGATAGTCAAACATGGCATTGATGTTTTCGATGTGCTCGTCAGGATTAATCATTCCGTCGTAGGTTCCAAGGTTTATGGCTTTTCCAACCCGACAGAAAGGGGAGCATCCATGATCTCTTGTAATAATGGACCTCAGGGGTCATCTTTTCCACTCCAGTGCGGTGAGCGCGGCGGAGAGTAGTCGTACTTCTCCCGCCGAGGGCTATCAACGTGTTGTGGTGGCGAATCCCTCGGTCGGACCTTCAATTTGCATAGGGGAGAACGACGATTGTCTGGCCGTCTGTTGGCTTTGGTCTCCCTGGTAACTGGAGAGCGGCGGTCCTCACGGGGAGGAGTAAAATTGCGCTTCAGTGGTTGTGGTCTCTCCAACTGTGGGCGGCAGCCTGGTTTTTGTAGTGACAGGCTATAGGATTCGTAACGTTGGTTCCTTCGCGGGGGAGAGTATGGACATCGGTCTTTCTCCAATGCTCTGATCCTCTCGTTCCATTGATAGATCAATGCATTGATCTGGTTGGGGGTTGCGACCAGGGTCGCCATAGTTGGGTCGTTGTTGGCCGACACCGGGATTGGTTGGAATTTCTCTAGCGTCTTTTCCGAAGCTTTTTAGAATTTGCGGGTCTCGACGTACTTAACGTCATCATTGGTCGCATCGTCTGAGGAGGGGGAGGTGGTGTGCCTGTCTCTCCTTGTTAGGGTGTCTTCCTCCAGAACCGGCATATCATTGTTGTTGCCAGCATCATAGATAGGAGAGAGGATGGTTTCGTGACCGTTGTTATCGTGTTGATCATCCATGATTGGTTTTTGGAAGTTCAGTTTTGGTCTCTTGGTTTCAAGGAAAGAAAAGAGGGGGAATAAGATTCCCACAGACGACGCCACTGATCTAACCTGTCGATCAGAATATCGTCGGTAACACGTCTACAACAACAACGGTCAACAAGAGAGGAGGGGGTGTACTTGTAGACACTCTGATGCTTAAGTTAGTTTGTGTAAATAGGTAGCTAGGAAGAGTATAGAACATAATATTTGACCCTCCTGCAGAGGAGGGCTTTTATAGAGAGTCTCCAACATTGGGCTAATGGTCTCTGTTATGGGCTGAATGTCCAAGCCCACAACGTATGACTGCCAGGATTCCTACGTGGGCGTAGGAATGTGCAACACGTGCTCATCGTCTTGAGTTAACTGTTTCGCATTCCCTAGATAGTGGGCGGACTTGCCCGTTACGAAGGGCAGAACGATTCTGCGAGGTGTGCGGGTCAAGTTGATGATGTGTCCTCGGGTGAGGTGCACGTGAGAAAATGTCTTCTACTGACCCCAAGGGGTTGGGTCGTCCTCGACGTAGGACTGAATTGGACTGTGCTTGATGTTGGGTTACCCACATGCCCAACATATATATATATATATATATATATATATATATATATATATATATATATATATATATATATATATATATATATATATATATATATATATATATATATATATATATATATATATATATATATATATATATATATATATATATATATATATATATATATATATATATATATATATATATATATATATATATATATATATATATATATATATATATATATATATATATATATATATATATATATATATATATATATATATATATATATATATATATATATATATATATATATATATATATATATATATATATATATATATATATATATATGAGAATGTCATTTTTATGTGAGAATATGAGAATGAATCTGAACTATTAGATTTAAAATAAATGGTGAAGATTATTTGTGATTTTTGTTTTTTTCTGTCCTTACATTATTAAAATAAATAATGGAGGAGAGAAAAAAAAACTGACACATAATTTCTACCATTTATTTTAAAATCTAATGATTAAGATTCATTCTCATGTTCCTACGTAAAAATAACATTCTCATGTTCTCACGTAAAAATAACATTTTCATAGGATATATATATATATATATATATATATATATATATATATATATATATATATATATATATATATATATATATATATATATATATATATATATATATATATATATATATATATATATATATATATATATATATATATATATATATATATTGTAAATAAATATCCTATAATAATATTATTTATTTTTTATTCTTTTTCATTTCCTTTATCAACGGGCCAACATCAGGCCCAAACAAAATAGTGATAGAATCTTAACTCGTCCAGAAGAATCAAATCGCCTCTCCGTTGCATGGGACATATGCAACACCATGGTCATGGTATGGATAATGAATTCAATTGAAGGAGAAATCACTCAAAGCGTCTTTTGGATAGACACTAGGCATGAGATATGGTATGAACATTGCAATTGACACCACTAAGGAGATGTTTTATGTATTTCAAATCTTCAGGAAGAAATTTTCAATATTAAGTTAGGTTTTTAAACCATCACCCAATTCTACACACTCCTAAATAAATTATGGCAATAGCTAGATGATTTTCATCCACTACCTACTCGTTCATGCAATGTCGAATGTCGAATGTTCTCTCAACCACTTTCCCGACATCAAAGCCAACAGGGAAAATGATTACGTCATTCTGTTCCTTAATGGCTTAAACAAGAAATACAATCATGCTAGGTCACAAATCATGCTGATGAACTCCTTTCTACACATTAATAAAGTATTCTTAATGTTGATCCAAGAAGAACATCCATTTACTATCCAAATTGAAAAATACAAATTGATTTCGAATTTCAACAAACCTAACAATTGTCATCGCCCCACGAACTACAACAACAAAAGCAAATTGATTTTGAATTTCAACAAACCTAACTGTTGCAGTGAAAATCGGATATCAAGCTATCAAATTAACTTGAATCACAAATCATGAAGTTCCCCACCGAGCTTTAATTTATCCAAAGGAAAGGGTAAAGATCGAAGAAAACCCTAAGTGCACTATGTAACAACACAATTAAGAGATCTAAGGTTCGGGGGTTGGTTATGTCTAGGGTAGGTATTTCACATCCTAAACATTTGTAGTACTCTACAGGAACCTCTTGTTAGTATTTGTGTTATGCTAAAGTTGCTTGCTAAGGGAAATGTGCTAAGGTAAAGACCTAAAGTATATACAAAGTTTGCTCAAAGTTTGCTCGCCAAGACATCGCATCTCGTGCCTACGTATCCTGACGGAAATGGAATCAGAGCAACCGTAGTTCCCCTCAATAGGGGTGAGGAACTCTTAACTGTGGTCAAGGTTCCAAAGAGAAAAGAGTAAATGTCTGTGGTGAGACACCTACATAGAGTGCGGCGACTCTAAACCTAAGGTTAGGTTAGCAAGGAAGGGAATGTCAGTGGCGGGACGACTAAATAGAGCACGGCGACTCCAAGTCCTATGATAAAGGTAAACATTCACAGAAAAACATCGTGTAGTCAACAAAAGCAATTAATCATGACAAAACATCAATAATTAATCGGGGAAACAAACAAGCCACGAAATAAAATTGAAAAACAAGAAGAATTATTAATTAATTTAAATATAAATATTTAATAAAATTAATTAATAATTTAATTAATCAAATTAAATAAAAATATTTAAATCAGTTAACAAATAATAACATATTTTTTCATTTTCTATATACGAATAATTAACTAAAAATAAAATGCTAAAATGAGTAATTATAATATTTTTTGTCTTTTTTCAATATTACAAAAATAAAAATAAAAATAAAAATAATTAAAACAAACTTTTTACATTTTTCTCATATAATTTAAATTAACTATAAAATTAGAAAATTAAAATACTAAAAGAAATAAAAAAAGGATTAAAATAACATTAAACAACTTAATAACAAATAATACAATAAAAAAATAAGTTATTAAAACAAACCAAGTAATAATTATAATAATTAAGAATGAAATGAAAAATATATATAAGTTATAAAAGTATATACGTTAAAATAAGTATAATGATTAACAAAAAAAAAGTTATTAAAATAAACTAAGTTATAATTATATACGTTAACAAACTAAGTTATTAAACAACTTAATAATTATAATAAGTTATAAAAGTATATACGTTAAAATGAAATGAAAACTTTTCACTTGCTTCTTCTTGGGGTTATAGGTATTTTAAGGGTAACTTCAACAGGTTAGTATAGGTGAAAACTGAAGTTAATTCGTCTAATTTCTTTAGGCATGAGCAGAGTATCCCTCTAATGCCAATTGGTAAGTAAGAAGAAGAGAAGATCAAAGGGGTAGTTATGGCTAGAATTCTAGATCAAACTTGAGTGAAGAATAAAGATTGTATGCATATATTGTTGTTTAATATTGTGCAATGAGAAAAACATGGAATAGTTTAGATTTATCACAGTGGGATATTTTTGAAAGAAAATAATTAGGTGCATTTGCAATTTAGTTTAGATTTGAGACATCAATTTTGAAAAGAGGCAACTTTTGTGTCATTTTGTGTGTATTTAAGTTGTCGGTAAGTTAGACATAATCATAAGATATCAATATAATTTTAACAAAAGCTATCCAATAGAGCTTCAATGACATTATTCCTATCATGGAATATATGATTGAATCCCTTGATAGCTTTGAAAGAGGTTGATTGTTTGGAAGATATCAATATAATATTTGGAAGAACATCTGAAATCTCAATGTCCAGGAGTGTATTAAGTTATTTGTTTGGCTGCTTGGACATAATCGATTATTAACTAATCATCAGAAGATTATGAAAAGTTTAGGCAGAGTGAACTGTGATTTTTGTGGTTGTGCCTGTGAAAATACCATTCATGTTTTTAGAGACTGCCAAAAAGCTAAATAGTTATGGAATAATATTATTCCCAATAAACTCAAATTAATTTTTCTTAATGTGGATCTCAAGAATTGGATCAAGATGGATCTGGATCATAGTGAGCATTGGAGTAGATTTAGGTTTGTAGGTTGTCATTAATCTATATGAAATAAAGCTAGTTGATGCATAATAAATTCTTGAAGTGTTTTTATGGTTTTGAGTCTTAATGTTATTAGTGGGTTTTAATTGGATAATTCAGTTTGATTTCCTTTGCACTCACCTTCAATTATTGTCAAATTATAGGAAATATGTCTACCGATGGTGATGAACCCGTACTTCATATTGAGGATGAAGTTGATGAAAGTCCAGTCCTTAGTTCAAAAAGAACAAAAACTTCTACGGCTTGAGAATTTTTTGAAAAGTTTGTGGACGATAAAGGACTGCCAAAGGCCAAATGCAAAAATTGTGATAAAATTTATATGGCTAGAGATGGTGGTGGAACTTCAAATTTGATAAAACATGCAGTGAAATGTGTTGGAAAAGGGAATGAATCTTCTTATCCGCCACTGGATCAAGAAAAGTATAGGGAAAAGATTTCTAAGGTAATTATCAAACACAATTATCCTTTTACTTTTGTTGAACATGAAGGGATAATTGACTTACTTTGTTTCTTACACCCCCGATGTTAAGTCAATTACTAGAAATACTGCAAAGTCTGATGTTCTGAAGGTCTTTAGAAAAGAAAAAGAAAACTTAAAATCCTATTTGCAGTCGATTCCAGGAAAACTTTGTTTAACATCCGATCTATGGTCTGCAATAAATACAGACCAATATATGGTTTTGACTGCACATTTTGTTAATAGGAATTGGGAATTAGAGAAAAAATATTTTGAAGTGCAATTCGAGTATGAGCAAGTTATGTGATGTAGTTCTATGATGATGATGTTGCAATATCGAAATTAGTCGGAATGTAATTCGTTTTAAACTTGAAATTTTGTTGTGATGCAATCAGTTACACTTGAATTAGTTTGCAGTTAACACGGCACTGTTTTGAAATTGTGTTAATGAAATTCCTTTGAAGTTATGTTAGTGACTTATTATCTTGCATTTTAAATAGCTTCTCATGATGTGGAATTTTCATGAATTTCTCTTTCAGTGTTAGGTTAAAGTTAAGTACTTTATTTAATCAAACTTGTAATTTTTGATCTCATAATAGATCTTGCAGATTGGTATTGATATGCTACTAGTGTAGAGGGATGTTAAACCAACTATGATTTGCACTACCAATGATATACAAGGGTGGAAAGATTTTCCATGATCTGCTACTAGTGTAGAGGGATGTTAAATCAACTATGCTTTGCACTGCCAATGATTTACAATGGTGGAAAGATTTTTCAAAGGGATTCGGTTCTTCTCCTTGAAGGAGACGACAATTCTGCTACAGAAATAAGAATAAAACTTGAAGACAAGATTGTTAAATTTGATTTCATTTTTATAGACTTCATTAACACTAATTAATTAAGATTGTTAAATTTGTGTTAAACAAAAATTGTATCATTTTAGACCAGGGTATGTACAATTTACTTCTTAGAACAATACATTTTCCCATTTACTTCTTAGAACAAAAATTATATATATATATATATATATATATATATATATATATATATATATATATATATATATATATATATATATATATATATATATATATATATATATATATATATATATATATATATATATATATATATATATATATATATATATATATTCTTAATTATTTTTAGGATGACTTCATCACTAATTTCTTAAATAGTTAAGAATAATTCAAAAAATAATTAAGAATGATTACTTAAAAGATTTGTATATATTATGAAAATAATAAAGTCTTACTGAAAATAATTAAGAATAATTATTTAAAAGATTTTTTTATATATTTAATTAAGAACAATTAAGAATAACTAAAAAAATAGTTAAGAATATTTAATTTTTTTTTGTGAAATTTAAATTTTTTAAACAAATTTAAAAAAAAATTGAGAATATTAATTGTTTTTATGAAATTTAATTTTTTTTATGAAATTTAAAAAATAATTCAGAATATAATTTTTTTGTAAATTTAAATTTTTTTATGAAATTTAAAAAATAATTAAGAATATTAATTTTTTTTTTAAATTTAAGTTTTTTTTACGAAATTTAAAAAATAATTTAAAAAATTTAAATTATGTTTTAATGAAATTTAAAAAATAATTAAGATTTTTTAAATTAATATTTCGGATGGATTGATATCCATCCATTAGAAATATGTTAATGAATGAATTGGATGAATTTTATCTTTTAATTGATGGATTGGATTGAATTTTTATTAAGAGAGTTTAGTGGATTGTTAATGGATTAATGGATTGTTTTGATCCATCCATTAACAATACAATTCATATTCATGCAATCCATCCATTTTGCCATCCCTAATGAAAAGTAAACCTTACCGTAATAAAAACATGCCTTATGAACTGGGCGGTTCTAATATATACGGGAGCAAAACACGGCATGGATTTCTTCTAAGAATAAAGGAAAATATACTCAGTTCTTTGAACACAAAGCACTTTTTCACGGCGAAACGACTGCGAAACTTTGACAGTTGAAAGTTGTGGTCGTTGTTGCGGGGAGGTCCAACGTGTGTTGGTGGTACGTTGATGCGGTTACGCTGTTTGTTTGTGGCAGATCATAGTGAGATTAATGGAGGTAAGAACAAGTTTGGCTGTAGTTTCAAAACGCAGTAAAAAGGGTGGTTCGCATAGAAGAGTAAATATTGCATATGTATTGTGTCAGTGTTGTTTTGAAAGAGAAAGTTGAGTTGGTTGAAGTTTGGAGATGCAATGTGTATGAGCTTCTGAGAAGTGAGTCAGTTATGTTATGCTAACATGGTGGTTCTGGATAAAACACAGAAGGTGTATGATTCATACAATGGCAGTTTCATTTAGTTTATACATGTGTGGTTGTTGTTCGGTGGCTATTAAATGAAGGTTTTATGAAGTTTGTATGGTGATATCTTGGTATGATTTTGTTAGTGTGTAAGTGGATGAGAGGGATAGAGATATGGGTCGAGATCCTTGTTCAGTGCCGGTTGTAGTTTTAAATGGCTTTTTCTTATTTATTTTTTGCAGAGAATGGAAGGTCATGGATGTGTGATGATGAAAGAGGAGTCATTGGTGTTCCCTGAAAGAGGAGTCATTAGTTTCTCCTGCTGAGGTAGGCTTATGGAAAAACTACAACCTCATGGGAATTTTGAAGAGTAAATCGATGGAGAAAAAAATATTGACCGGTCATTATCACCTATGCAAATGAAGAGATATTGTGGGAAGAGTGAAGAAAGTTGTGTCATCTGGCCTTTGATGCAGTCCAAATTATATAAGAAAAATGAAATAAAACAAAATACTTTTATAAGACTTAATTGTTAAGGTTTACTTAAACTAGCTAAAGACAAAATCTAAATATAAAAAATAATAATTAAAATAAAAAAAAAAATAAAACAAAAAAAAACTGAAGAAAATTGTAAATTTTAAAAAATAAAAAGCCATAAGAAAAACAAAAAAAAAATAGACTGCTACCGAAGTCCTCAGAAAAATGAAATGAATACACTGAAATGATAAGCAAAAAATATACAATTCAGAAAAATACAGCATTTTGTCAAATTTTTGAAATATATTTTATCCGGTTAAATAATTTAAACTGTCCAAAAATGCGATAGAAAAGTGGTCGAAAAATTTAAATTAGCACATCAGGTTAAACTATGCAAAACATACATTAATATCACTAATGTTTGCAGACTTGATTTTAAAATTTTCCATGAACTAATTTTACGCACGGTTGACTTTTAATTTGACTGATCCGACTGTAATTTTAACAAATTTATTTTAACTGATAAATTGAATATTATGAAAAATGACCGACATCATATAATATATAGACAATGCAAAAAAATATGAGAGTAAAATTTAGAATATGACTTTAACAATCGTCAAATTCTCATAATCATTGCCGAGGCATCAAAATTTGTAATTTATTATTATAAACCGGAACATTTAATCGATCAAGATAACTATGAAGACATTTCATAGATCCAAGAAACATTGTGTTCAATGCTGACTAACAAAATGCTCTTTTAGCTCTAACTTTAACAATCCCTTCCCAATGTGTCACTCAAAATTACGAGGGTCTCATAATTTTAGAATATAAATTTTGAATGTTTGTTTCTATTTCTCTACTAATTGACACATGATTACAATTGATTTAGTGATTGTGATATCTTCTATTAAATGATATTTTATATTACAATTGAAATTTGAATTTTTGTATTATTATTATTTAATTATTTTTTAACAAAAGTAATTTTATTTTATTTTATTATATTAAACCTGCATGTTAAACGGGATAGAATAATCCGCGTATCCAGCTTAAGGAATTATGCATGTTAGATATTATTTCTAAACATTTTATAATCATTTTGGTTAGTTAGATGTCGGTTTTTAAAATTAGAATAGTGTTTGAAACCGTTTGCTAAACTTTATCATCAAGTATATAAGAAGTCTCGATGAAATTTGCGGCATATTTCAGCAAGAAATAATAAATTTGCTGCAATAGTGTGACAGTAACAGTAGGCAACAAAGCATAGTTCATGCAAGAATATCTACTTTCAAAACATAAGATATTTAAAAGAATTTTAAATCTATAGTTTTTATTTTTTTTATCTTTATTATTTTAACTCAAATTCATTTTTATCTTTGACGATATTATAATTTAAAATAAAATAAATAAGTTTTAAATGTTGTATAAAAAAATCAAAATTTATAATTAAAAGAATTATGAATCGCTTATTGTAACTTTTTCACATTCATTTTTTTAATTCATTTCTATTCTCCCTCCCTCCATTGTCATTATCTATCGATTTCAATCTTGATCTATGTTGTTACTCACTCGTATTATATTACTTTGTCTCCTGTCTCCCAATAATATTTACATATATATTTTGAATACATTTTGATATTATCTTTAATTTTACATATATTTTTAGAATTGTTTATATGTGTTAATTGTGATGTTTGATTTTGAATAAAAATTAATTTTATAATAATAATATATAATTATCATATAATCACTAAGTTATTAATAAAAACAATTATGTCATTTTATATTTATAAAGTATTAAAAATGTTATTTTACTAAACACTTCAACTCAGAATGAAAATGTTATTTTACCAAACACTTCAATTAACTTATCAACTATTCATCAACTATTGATTATAAACTATCAGTTATCAATCATCAACTATAAATTTTCAAATAGTTTATCATCTATTTTTATCAAACATAGCATAATTAAAAGAATGTTTAATACTCTTTTTAGTCATGCATCTTAACCTCGAGATTCGTTTTGGTCCCTTGACTTTAAAAAGGTGCACATTAGTCCTTTTTGTCTAATTAACGACGATTTTAGCGACTGGTTTTTGAATTTTTTCGTCGCTATTAGGACAAAAAAAACTAATATGAAACATTTTAATGAGTTAAGGACCAATATAAACCATTTAAAGTTAAAAGACCAAAATGAAACCTAAGATTAAGATACGGGAACAAAAAAGATATTAAGCCTTAAAGGAACTTTAAAGAGAAAGGAAAACTTGTAGTGAGATGTGGAAAACTTATAGAGAGGTTGTAGAAGTAGCTAAAATGGGTATGGGATTTTGGAAAGGAGGTGGGGCTAGTGAAAAATGGGGAATAAGGGAGGGTGTTGTAAGAACCAGTAAATTTAGAGGAAAGGGATAGAGTAGCAACAACAACTATCTAGAATGCAAAGAAGAAAGGGGTCAAAATCTTATTGTTAATCACAAACATCCAATGATTTGTATTCAGAAGTCAAAGATGTAAATTGTTGGTAAGGCTGACTATGTAAGACTTCGGGGGATCCAATGAGTGTCAATATGCTTTCAAGCTTGCAGTTGGTAGGTCTGGAGGTTTAATCAAAATTTGGGATTCAACTGTTTTAATTAACACTAGTACGTATATGGGAAGTCATTTTGTGTGTGTGGAACGTGTTTGGGGCAAAGATAAATTAGAAGTTTTAATTGTAAATGTGTATGCTCTATGTGAAACGAACAAGAAAAAAAGTCGTTTGGGAGGAGTTATTGATGTTTTTAGGGAAAGCAATAATTTAAATATGGTGTATAGCAGGGGAATTTAACTCCGTTAGAAATGATCAAGAAAGAAAATCGAGCTCTCGTTTCCAACATCGTGGGAAATGAGGAAACTTGATGACTTTGTAATGAATTGTGAGGCTATTGACTTGCCATTAAGAGGAAATAGATTTACCTCGTATAAAGTTGGAGGTGTTTCTTTGAGTTGCATCAATAGATTCTTAATTTTAGAGTATCTGTATGGCCTAATTATTCATAATGGGTTTAGATAGGGAGCTATCTGACCATTTCCCAATTTTGAAAGAAGTTATGAGAAAACTGAGGGCCTAAGCCTTTTAAGATGTTGAAGTGTTCGAAAGAAATTGAAAGGTATAGCATAATGGTAAAAGAATTGTTGGGAGGTGTGAATTTTGAACAAAGGGGAGGATATGTGCTTAAAAAAAATAAAGGCTCTAAAAAAGAGGCTTAGGGGCAAAAAAAACATTGTCAAAACCTAGGAGAAAGAATCAGAGATGTTAAAAAAGAAATAAAAAGGATGGACTTAAAAGAAGATGAATCCAAATTATTTGATTTAGAAATGGCAACTCTAAGAGAATGCAAGTTAAGATTTTTCAATCATCATCCTTACCTAACAACATTCTTCGTCAGAGGTCAAGGAAAAATGGATAAAATAGATGCAAACTCAAAGTTTTTCCACGGATGCATCAATCTAAGAAGAAGGTGCATTGAAATTATTAGCTTAGAGTTAGAAGGTGGGAGGGTGTATTTAGTTTAAGAATTAAAAAATGGAATCTATTAAAACTTTTAAGGATACTTTGGAAACAAAGGCGGGAATGTTATCTCATTAAAAAATTTCACCTTCAAGAAAATTTTAGATGAAGACAATTTGTTTCTTGCATCAAAATTCACAGAAGAAGAAATTTAATTTGTGGTGTGGGATTGCGAAGATTCTAAAAGCATGGGTCCAGACAGAGTCACTTTTTATTTAATAAAAGAGTTATGGAAAGATATTAAGGAAGACTTTATGAGAATCATTTCAGAATTCTGCAAAAACAGCAGAAATGTTAAAGGGGAAAATAACTCATTCATCATTTTAGTTCCATAAAAGGACAGTCCCCAATGTGTAGGGGACTTCCTTCCAATATCTCTAACTGGGAGCATGCACAAGGTTCTATCAAAATTGTTGGTAAATAGGATGAGATGTGGTTTAGGTAAAATCATTTCGGATAATCAAACTTCTTTTGTCAAGGTTAAGCAGTTGTTGGACGAAGATCTAATTGCAAATGAATTGGTCGAAGAAGCAAGGCAAAATGGGAACCAAACAATGTTGTTTAAGGTTGACTTTGAAAAAGAGTTTTATTCTTTAAACTTGAAGTACCTTCAAGAAATGATGCAAAGCATGGGTTTTTGTTATCAGTGGAGGAGATGGACTGATGAATCTTAGAAGTCAGCCTCAGTCTCTGTTCTTGTAAATGGTAGTCCAACCAGGAAATTTCGTATTGAAAGAGGCCTGAGACAAGGCGATCCCTTATATTCGTTCTTGTTCCTTATAGGGAAGAAGGGTTAAGAATGATGTTAATTAAAGCCTCAAATAATGGAAGTTTTGTTTGGTATGTATTCGAGAGTCAATTAGAGAGATTATCTTATCTCCACTTTGCTGACGATACACTAATAATAGGACAAAGTACTTTTGAGAACTTTATTACTATTAAAGAAACTCTACACCTTTCCGAGCTAGTATCAGGAATGGAGGTAAATTTTTATAAAATCGGTCTTTTTGGAATTAAGACAGCAAATTCATGGGTGGATGAAGCAGCAAAGGTGTTAAACTAAAAAGTGGACTCGATTCCTTTTATGTACTTGGGTCTACCGGTTGGCGCAAATCTGAGGTGTACAAGCACATGGGATCCAATTATTCATAAGGTGAAGTTGAGGCTATCGAGATGGATGAGTCATAATCTATCTATGAGAGGTCGATTGGTGTTGTTACGCTTTGTTCTGCCTGCAATTCCAATGTTCTATCTTTCATTCTTCAAAGCCCCACCAAGTACTAAACCTAAACTCGAATATCTTTTTAAGCAGTTTCTTTGGGGGTGAGAGTGAAGATAGTAAGAGAGTAAAGAAAAAAAGTTTGAAAATCACTTGACATGAGTCAAGGTTTTATTGTGAAATCGGTTTTAGGTTTGAAAGCAAGAAGGTTTTTGAAAAAAGGGAGAAGATTTTGAAAATTTAAGAAGGGGAAGAGATGAAGTGACTATCCTAGAAAGCAAAATAAAAGCTAGAGATAAGAAGGATCTAACCAAATTGTAGCACACTTCATAGCTAGCGAAATAAGAATTCCATCTGATTTGAAGCATAAGCAAAAGAGAAAGCCAAATAAAGGTAAAGATCCATAATACTCCAAGAATAGGGAAAAAGTCCTAATCCTAAGTCCAAGGGTTCAAGAATGATTCAAGAGGTTCGAGGTCTACGAACAAGCCAAGAGGATAACCATAAAATTAAGAGCACCAAGTTTTTGAGGTTTAATCCTTTATTAGTGTTTTGAACAAGATATGGTCCAAGTAGACAAAAGAAAAATGACACAAACATAAACAAATATATGATATGAGATGAAAATAATGGAGCATAAGAATGAAAGAGAGATAGGGAGCAAGAAGCAACCATAAAGAAAATGTGTACATTGATATTATTAGTGAGTTAGTGATTAACTGTTAAAACAAATGATCAACAACGGTTAACTCATGCACTTAGGCCAAAGTTAATGAAAACTCATTAGAGGATTGGTAAAATCAAAGCCTCATAATAACAAGTTTCACAAGTGGTGGACCTAAGACAAATAATCAACCATATTTGGAGTTTCAAACATAAGTTTGAGCCACGAATGATCATTTTTCGATTACGGGACAATTTAGCGCTATGTTACGCAATCGTAATCGAGTTTATGTAGAAACCACGACTATCTGAGACCGGTCAATAACGATGTTAGTGCTAATGCATGTTAGAGATGTGTATGTATATCACTCTCCGAAAGCAATACTGTACGGAAAGAAAATAGGGTAGTGATATCATCTTAATCAAGATTTTTATCGATTAATCAAAGGTAATATATCACTATTCCACAGTAAGGAGAGTTATCTCAATAATCATCCGTCCATAGATTTGAAATAATAAACATTCAACATCCTTGACAACCAACAATCCATGATTCATAGATTTCATCGATCAAAAGAAAAAGAAGAAGAAGAAAGAGGCAAAGATGAAAAGAACCAACAATTTGAATCTTAAATCGATTAAATCATCATTAATATCAATCACATTTCTTAGCAGATTCGAAATTTCTCCTATCGACGCCCATGGTCCATTGAGATTAACAAGAGCATGCTCAAAATTTAAGATCCAATCAACAACCACTAATAAATCAAATAACAAGACAAGAAATTAAAAAAATCAAGAACTAAAGATCTCATGAAATTTTAAACTAAATCAAAAATATCAAAATCCAAGAAATGAAACAAAATTTAATAAAAAGAAAAGGCTTAATTGCAACTTTGGTCCCCTATTTTTTTGTTTTTTTGGATTTTGATTCCCCCATTTTAAAAACCACGATTTTGGTCCCTTTTTTAGGTTTCAAGATTGATATTAGTCCCCTTGCTATTTTAAGTCATGTTTTTAATGATGTGGCGCGTTGAATGATGATGTGGCATTTCCATGTCATTTAAAATGGCCCTATTAATTTTAATATCATTTCCATGTCATTAACATGGTTTTTTGTTTCATTTTTAGAAAATTAATAAAATAAAACTTAAATGTAAAACCCCAACTCTTTCATCTTCAACCCATTTCTTCAAACCCAGTTCACGAACGAACGAATCTTGGTCTTCCCCTTTCACGAATGAATCTTCCCATTTCTTCAAACTCAGTTCTATATCAAACCGCAGTTTGCTTCCCGTCGTCTCTGAAATGGTAAACCGAAGTTACTTGTCGAGGAATGTTTTGTAACTCACCTCTGAATACAAAAACCCTAAACATGCAAACGAAGTTTATGTTCTGTCATAGCATATGATTTGTTTATAACAACTCCCGGTTTTATCTATGTTTTAATTCAGAAACTGTCGTTTGTGTTTTGTAGGCCTTCTGATACCCAAGCTGTCAGATTTAGAGTACACCATAGGGGACATTTAATTCAGAATCCAGTTTTGTTGTATGTTGATGGGCTTGTAACTGAAATGAATTGGGATTGGGATGTGTACTTGATGTCCTACATGTAAATTGAAGATTTGATCAAGAGTGAGGGGTATCGTAATATAAAGTGTTTATGGTATTGGAATCCTAATTTTTCCTTTTCTCGTGGACTTCGGCCTCTGAACAATGATAATGATGTCTTAAGGTTAATAGAGGATGTTAGAGGATTTAAGGTAGTTGATCTTTATGTTAAACACAAATTTGAAGAAATAAGTATTGAGAATGTTATTTTTGAGGAGGATAATGGTGAAAAGGTCAATGGTGAAGGAGCAAACGATGAAGTTAATTTCGAGGGAGCAAATGATGAAGTTAATGTCAAGGGAGAAAATGATGAAGTTAATGTCGAGGGAGAAAATGATGAAGTTAATGTTGAGGGAGAAAATGATGAAGTTAATGTTGAGGGATAAAACAATGAAGAGGTTAGTGTTGATGGAGTAGATGAAGAGGTTAGTGTCGATGGAGTATATGAAGAGGTTACTGTCGATGAAGTAGATGAAGAGGTTAGTGTTAATGTTGATGACGTAGATGACGAGAGTGAAACAGATCCAAATTATAGCATGGGCAATGAGGATGACGAGGAAGAGGATGAAGATTTGGAAGATGAAATTGATGTGATGAATTTAGGTGTTGACATTAGTATTAATTGGAAGACCGTTTTACCTAATTCTACAGCAGAAAAATCTTCAAAGTTGGATGGTAATTTTGATAATGGTAGTGATTCAGATGTGCTTCAAACTCCACCCGGTAGTGATGCTGAAGGTGATATGGAAAAGTTTCCAATCTTTAGGGAACCCACAAAACTTGAAGTAGGGATGATTCAAGGATAAACAACAAATCAAAGATGCCACAAAGGAGTATGTAATGGAGAACAAGAAGAATCTTGTATTCAAGAAAAATGAAAGAAGAGAATGGTTTTCAAGTGTGTAGATGGTTTTCCATTTCATATTAGGTTTAGGATGAGGACTGCCAATCAATATTGGCAACTTGTTAGCTTAACTGATCGTCATGGCTGCCATAGGACAACCAAAAATAGACAAGCAAAAATGGATTGGTTGGGTCGCCAATTTGTGTACACCATAAGACACACTCCTAAAATAAAAACCAAAGGGCTGATTGCATAAGCTATTAAGAAGTGGGGGGTGAAGTTGTCAAAGGATCAAGCTTATAGAGCCAACAAAAAGGCAATGGAATTGATTCAAGGTGCTGGTCATGAATAATTCACACATCTTAGAAGCTATGGTGAGGAGTTGTTAAAATCAAATCCAAACTCCACTGTTAAAATTAAGTGTGCTGATTCAGATGGTGGCTCTATCTTTGAAAGAATATATGTATGCTTAGAAGCTTGTAAGGCAGCGTTTGCAACAACGTGTAGGCCTCTAATAGGACTGGATGCTTGTTTTCTTAAAGGGGACATTGGAGGTCAGTTAATAGGTGCTGTTGGTAAGGATGAAAATAACAAGATTTATCCAATCGCTTATGCCGTAGTGGAAGCTGAAACGAAAGACTCTTGGAAATGGTTCATTAATTTGTTACTAGAAGACTTGCAATCTATACAAGACAACAAATATGGATTTATATCAGATCAACAGAAGGTTAGTTTTACAATGTTGTTATGTGCTGTTATATGTGTTATGTGTTATATGTGCTGCTATGCTATTTGATATGTGCTGCTATGCTGTTATGTTCCATTACAGTGCTGCTATGCTGTTTGATATGTGCTGCTATTTGTTAAATAAGAAGGGAATTTCAATAACAATTTGATATGTGATGTTGCTATTGCTATGGCCTAAGTTTCCAAATGTGATGCTGCTACTGCTATGTCCTAAGTTTCCAAATGTGATGCAGCTATTGCTATGGCCTAAATGGTGTGTTGATATGCATTTAAATAAGAAGGGAATTTCAATAACAGTTTGATATGTGATGCTGCTACTGCTATTGCCTAAGTTTCCAAATGTGATGCTGCTATAGCATATGGCCTAAGTTTCCATATGTGATGTTGCTACTGCTAAGTTTTCAGTAACAATTTGATAAGAAAAAGTAAATAAATAGATAGAAAGACTAATGTGCATTTAAATTAATCAAAGACTAATGATGTGTTGATATGTGTTGTTATGTACTGTTGTTTGATGTGTTGTTATGTGCTATTATTTCAGGGATTGGTACCGGCTATTCTTGAGACAAGCCAACATGTTGAACACAGACTATGTGTTAAACACTTGTATGGCAATTGGAGAAAGAAATATCCAGGGATATTTATGAAGGAGGCTTTAGGGCGGGCAACTAGAGCCACAACAATTCCTGCATGGAAAAGAGCAATGAATCATATGAAAGAGCTCAATATCAATGCTTGGAAAGACATGATGGATGTCCCAGCTGCATGTTGGTCTCGGTCTCATTTCAAAACAGACACACAATGTGATTTGCAATTCAACAATATGTGTGGGGCTTTTAATCATGCAATCTTGGAGTATAGAGATAAGCCGATCATTTCACTACTTAAAGGAATCAAACATTACATAACAGTGAGAATCTCAGCTCAAAAGGAGAAATTAAGTAGGTACACAGTTGTTACAAGTCCTAACATTCAGAAAGTCTTGGAAAAAACAAAGAGGGCAGCAAAAGGATGGATTGCAACATGACATGCAGATGATGACTTTGCTATATTCGGAGTTTCAAACGGTGTTGAGACATATGTTGTGAACTTGCTTCAACAGAAATATGGTTGTAGGAAGAGGGATTTAAGTGGAATACCATGTTGTCATGCTATTGCATGCATATGGTATAACAAGAAGGAGCCCGAAGAGTACATTTCATCATTCTATAGGTATCACCTACTCGTATATTATGTTCATTTACATTCATCTTTTTTGTACGTTTACTGAAATCATTGTGTTATACTGTCTAGGAAATCTACTGTTCTGACTACTTATAGCCATATTATTATGCCAACCAATGACCCACAACTATGGTCTGTTAATGTTGCTAACCCAATCAACCCTTCAGTCATGCGAAGATCTATCGATCGTCCTAAGAAGAATCGTAACAAGGCGAATGATGAACCGAGGATAAGAAATACACTACCTAGAACTCTTCAAACTGTCAAGTGCAAGAAATGTGGGAGTTTTGGCCATAACAAACGAACGTGTAAAGGGAAGCGAGCTGCGGAGGGAGCGATTCCTAAAGGTGGCAACAAAAAACCTAAAAAAAGGGTGACAAGTTGGGCAAGGAAGCAGGACAAACTGTTATAGACGGGGGGTCGCAAGCACCGCCACCAACCCGAGAATAGTTCTATGTTTTACTTTACTTTTTGTGATGTTGCTATAGCATATGTTATGACCAAAAAACTCAAGGTCTTTTTGTTAAAATATGTTGTCTTTAATGCTGCCTTCAATGTAATGATACATCAGTCTTGATACATCATCCTTCAATGTTATGCTATGTAGTGCTGTTATGTAATGCTGCTGTTTGATATGTAAAGTTACAATGCAGTGTTGTTTATACATCAGCCTTCAATGTTATACATCAGTTTATTATTATAATGCAGTGTTGTTTATACATCAGTTTATTATTAGAATACAGTGTTGTTATGATACATTAGTGTTCAAAGTAATGCTGCCTGTCTGTTATGTAGTGCTGTTATGATACATAAGTGTTCAAATTAATGCTGCCTGTTTTGTAGGTCTTTTAAGGTTTCAATTTTTGACAGCACTGAATTAAACTGCCTGTTATGTAATATTTATTCAGAAGCTTGTCAGGATTCATTAAAAAGGAGGTCTTTATGGCTTTGACAAGTATAGGTTGAACAATAACCATAAGTATCTTCCTTACTATTAATCATTTATGGGTTAATAAGTACAGACACATTGATTTTGCAACTAGCTGTAATATACTCAATTATTAGTTAACAAGTTTCAAAATAGAAGATGATAATTGAAAGTGATATGTTGGTTTCTTTTACAACATAAATTTTTGTATCATACTATTTATCAAGTTATTCTGCATAAACAAGGTTATGCTGCTCTTCATTTGAAATATTATGCAACTACTTTAATATTATGCTGCATAATACAAGGTTATGCTACTACAATATTATGCTGCTACTTTATTAACACATACAATCATAACTCTTCATTTGAGATTACTTCATTTGGAAACTACATAAACATCAAAGTAACTATAACATTTGACATTACATAATTTGAGTACATGTGTTGCAACTAATTCAAACACAATTAAAAAGACAAACATCAAAGATAACCCCACAAAATAATAAATAAACCTAATTTTTATCTTCAATAAATCTTTATTTTTCTTGATGTCTTTAATCACATCCATTAGCTCCTCATTCTTGTCTTTCAAAGATCTTATCACATCTTTAGCACATCTGCTCATGTCTTCATCAACCCACTGAAAGTAATTACATCATTTTTTCCTCATCACCTTAAAATTACCACAACCATGAAATCTTCTTCCGGAATTATCGTATGTCCATGACGTCATCAACGGTGACTCAAGCTCACACCAACATCTATTACCTCTTCTTCTTATACCAGACCCAGTCTGGTTTGTTGAGGAAAAAGAAAAATTCGTTTCGGAGATATTGGTAAGTAGGGGTTCGAAATTAATGGCTACAGAAGGGCTGATATGAGTTTGTTGAGAAAATGAGGACTGAGTTTGAAGAAATTACTATAGAAATGGCTGAAGAAATGGGTTGTTCTTCGTGAAAAATGAATGGTTGAAGAAATGGGGTTTTACATTTAGGTTTTATTTTATTAATTTTTTGAAAATGAAATAAACAAAATCTAAATGACATGGAAATGATATTAAAATTAATAGGATCATTTTAAATGACATGGAAATGCCACATCATCATTCAATGCGCTACATCATTAAAAACATGATTTAAAATGATAAGGGGACTAATATCAATCTTGAAATCTAAAAAAGTGACCAAAATCGTGGTTTTTAAAATGGAGGGATCAAAACTAAAAAAAAACAAAATAGGAGGATAAAAGTTGCAATTAAGCCAAAAGAAAAAACAATTAGTAGAAAATTTATGAAAAAAGTATTTAAAAATTTCAACTAAAAAAGAAAAGGATAATAACGAAGGTTTAAAGAGAAAAAAGAAGGTGGTGATAATAGCTTGTGTATGACGTATAGTTTTTTTGCTATTTGCTCACGTCACTTGTGTTGTGCGTAGTCGTTTTGTATGTTGTGTGAAAGTCATGGCTTTCTACTTGTTGAAGTCTTGTGGGGTCCTATTGCAAATTCGTTTTGAGGAGACCCTCTTGTAATAACTTTCTTTTTGGCTTGTAGTTCTGCAGTTTGGAAATGGCTTGATAACTGCATGGATAAACCACTGAACACATTGCCAAGTACATCTCTGGAAGCAAAAGCAGTAGTAGCTCCTCCTACACCACCAACATTTACAATAGATTGCACAGCCACACCAAAAGCCTCAGCCAAAGCCATTATACCAATCACCAATAGACCAACATATGAGATTTTTTCTAGAGCAAGCATTTTCTCCCTATCAAGCTCAAGTACACTTTGACTGGACAACGTTCGCGTAGAAACATTTGTTTTCCATCTATGAAAAAACCATACAAATGAAAGTATCACTGCACCACTCCAAGTGGGAGCAAGATATTGCGAGGCTATAGCTGTTGGAGCTACCATTACAACAATTTGTGAGAATGCCAAGAAAGTAACTAAATATCGCACAGGGTCTTCCATAGCACCCCAAAAGTTTTTCTCATACGGAACTGCCTCCCCAAGCATGTTTCCTTGAAATAGAGCGGGGACCTTGCATTCCATATTTGTGAAATTTCCTCAAAATCCTTGGCAAAAAGAACCAACCTATTAGCGTAGACGTTAAAGTACCGCTAACTGGAATAACCATCATGTTAAGATACGAATGTGAATCAAGCAACTGTTGAACATATGGAGTAGGATCATCAAAAGTTTCTTTAATCTATTCCCCAACATAAGAAGCAGTCTCTGCAACACTCTTCCACGTATCTTTCACCCTCTCAAACCAAATCACCCTAAACAACCGAATCACCACCACCATTATCACTAACAGCCACTTCCGTTTCACTGTCGATAAACTGTAAGGTATAGATGTTTATAGATGCAGTCTGACAAGATTCGGAAGCGTGATGTGGTCCTAAAATTCTCAGGGCTAAATGCTAGAAGCTATGGTAGTATATCACAGTGCAATTCAGGCAAACATTAAATATTTCCCAATCGGAACATGTATTAGCTAGTCAAACATAGACAATGAAGATTCTGTCAACTTGTGAAATAGTGCAATTGGGTTGTGGGTTGCTGATCCACAAATTTCAGAAGCTCTGCTCGAGTTGAAGAGTTCCAGATAATCTTTGGTGAATCCAAGTTTGTATTTAACTTTGAAAGTAAATCTTTGGGCATTTGATCTTTTAGCATGCTCGAAAGCTTAGGAGTTAGCATAACTTTAAGGGCATCCGCGACTGCCTGATTGTAAGGTACTAAACTCTCGTCACCATACAAACCACTGAGTCTTGACAAAGCTTCGGATGCTCTTACAACGTGCATATTTTTTGAAATTTGAACACTAGCACCAACACCATGTGATTCTGTTGCATTAGATTCTTCTGTAGTAGAGTCATACTGAAGTAGCAAAGGCCAAAGGTACCCTATAACGCCAACTTTAAGTAAAGCATTCTGCAATTCAGAGGAAACAGAAACACTTCCAATAGTCTCTAAAGCAGCATCAGCTACTGCAAATACCAGCTCAAATTCAGTGCAATGCATAATGTTCTCAATTAATCTAGAAAACTGATCAAGCATCTCAGCTCTGGCAGCCTCAAACTGACTAAGAACTGAAAATGTTCCCATGATGTTTGTAACAATAATGGAAGATGGTTCATTTCCATGAGTAGTGTCGCTATCACATATTTCAATATTAAAGTTGGCATGATCTTGAGCTAATGCGTTAGTTGAAAATATGTACAATGCACATGAGGATGAATTCTTAGGTAACTCTTCTAGAACAGGCAGGTTGTAACAAACAAATGTGCCACGAGATGTCATTGTAGCCATATAATTTGTAAACTCAAATATCACTACACTGCACAAGTCTCTTGAAATATCAAAACTATCAATTAATGCATAAGACAAAAACCAAAAATCCTAACGAAGAATTGTCAGGAACTTGCCCATCAAATCTCATCCACTCGGAAACCAATTTTGATAGAACAATAATTATTCGATTTGTAAAGTAATCTCAATAACATATTATAAGTCCAATAATTATGATTCATTTGCAAGGTATTGTTTGCTCAACTTAAAACATGTTTAGTCAAACAACACCGAAGAACAATCCTAAGGTAAGTCTCACAAATACGCTTAAGGTTACCATAAAGAGAACCATTATTATTAGGCAAGATAACAATGAGTAGGTCAAGATCCTTTCCTTGCAGCTTGGACTCGGCATCACGATGACGCTTTCCGAAATTCTCACTTGGTCAGGAGAAGTACTTACTTGGAGGAACTAATGGTTAAGAATTAAATGTCATGCCAGATATGTGACACATCTTGGCAAGTTCATGGCAAAAAGTCACGTGCAAGTTTGGAGTGACATGTAGTCATGTTAGGATTTCATCAAGGCATGGTAAATTAGAATGATGACAACATGTATCACAAAGATATTCGAAGCATGTGCTTTATTTGAATTTTGTTCATGGCCTAAATGGACATTGAGGATTTGAAGATCTGTAGCACAGATAACCTAAGCATGAAACCATCTTGATTTGTTTAACCAAGATTAAGTCAAACTCTTGTTAAATCTCAATCATTCAAGAATAATTACACAATCTTGACCAGATAACCTATATCATGAATGAATATCCTTTAAGTTTGACTTGTTCATACGAATCTCTGATAATAAATGACAGAAGTTCTAAATCACTTTGAATTTGTCTGAAATAATTTCCGGGAAAATAAATCCACAAATGAACATAAATTTGAACTGATGGTCTATTTGATCATGATAATTTGGACCAGACTTCTCATAAATCATCTACTTGATAACCTGATGAATTTCAGCACAAGACAACTTGACTTTGCACATTCGCTGCTTGAGAAATAGCCTACTGTCATAGATACTTGAAATTGAAGAAACCTTGATGGTTTGACCATAACTGAATAGCTACACTTGACTCCAAGTTATACCCTTGTCATGAATCTCCCCGCAAAATCCTAAACACAAAAACAAGAAGAGACAAACAAAAATTGCAAAAATATTTTTAATATTTTGGTTAGAGGTTAGTAAACATAGTCAAACATAAAGCAAGTAAGAAAAATACAAATGCTTGGTGATCTTCCTCAAAAGCAAAAACCATAGGGTATTACAATTTACACACGACTTTCATTCATTTTTTTATATTTTATAAATAATTTAAATTAAAATAAAAAATAAACACACAAAATATCGTATATATTTTTACTCGTCTGCGTATTAAAAAATGCGAGCAGACGAACATGGAGAGTACGTGAAGAGCACATGGATTGCAGTCTAAAAGCTATTATTACATTGTAAGAATTTTTATTGTTGTTCTTCCTCTTTTTTCATTGTTGTTTCTTTAAGTCTTTTCCAATCTTTGATTCTTTCTTTTTTTTTTTGTTGGAAAATAATAACCAAAAAAAACTTTACAAAGCAAAGCGATCCAAGTAGGGATCCAGCCAACTAAACACCAAGAACAACAAAAACCACTAAGACAGCATAAGTTTCCCTATATGCTTACTAAGATCCAGTCTAGCCCAGCAACGATTCACAATCACATATATGATATTTTTTCCTATGCTATTCTCATAAACTGTATTTCCAAAGAACACAACATTTCGAAATTTCCAGCATTCATAGATGGTCTCAACAATCGCAACTTTGAAAACTTTACTTTTCCAGCCTTTTTTCTTGCCGTTTGATATGATCCATTGAAGCTCCTCATTCCTACCACCTAGTTAATGGTTGTATTGCACCCACTTCAAAACAGCTATCCAAATCTTATTAATTACTACGCAAGAGAAAAATAGATGCGATAGAGTCTCTCGTTTACTACAGAGACAACAAGTCTCAGAGTTAGTGAATCCTATTAGAAGTAATTCATATTTATTAGTTGTACTATTTTCTTAACCCCCAAGTTTGTCAGAGGGTATTTTAGTATTTTTATCTTATTCTAGTAACCCTAGTGTTAGCTTATGTATAGGGTAGCAATCATTGCAATTTGTGTGATTGTATGTAGCCGTCATTCTCTTAATAAAATATTTCTCTATTCATCATTTATTCTACCTTTGCACCAACAATTGGTATCTAGAGCTCCGGTTCGGATTCATTGGGAAACACGGGAAACACGAGTGAACGTGAGGTCTTGTGTGTTTGATTTTGATTCTTAGATTCGTGTTGAATCTTGAACAAAATCTGATCAGAATTTTAATTTTGTGGGTTGGGAAACACTGTGTGAGAAATCTGAGTGTACTGTGCAAGGTAGAAGATGAATGGAAACGACAACATGAACACCAAACTTCCAGTATTTGACGGTAAAAACTGGAATCGTTGGATGATCCAAATGCGTGTACTGTTCGGTGCTCAAGACGTTCTAGATCTTGTCACTGATGGTTATGTTCCGGTAGCAGCAAATGTGACAGATGAACAGAAAAACGCGTAGAAGGAAGTAAGGAAGAAGGATCAGAAATCATTGTTCTTCATTCATCAATGTGTGGATGTAAATGTGTTTGAGAAGATTGCAGATTCAACGACAGCAAAGGCTGCGTGGGACACTCTGGTGAGATGTTATGGTGGTGACGCATCAGTGAAGAAGGTGAAGCTTCAGTCCTTGAGAAAGCAATATGAGAATATCAACATGAAGAATAATGAGAAAGTCTCTGAATACATCTCCATAATGATTCTGATCACTAATGAGATGAAGGCGTGTGGAGAAACTCTTTCTGAAGAAGCAATCATGGAGAAAGTATTGAGATCCCTTACCTCTCAATTTGATTACATTGTGGTAGCAATAGAACATTCCAAAGATCTGAGCACCATGAGAGTTGAAGAGCTGCAGAGCAGTCTAGAAGCGCAAGAGTTGTGTTTGACTGAGAGAACTTCTGAAAAGGAAGTAGAGCAGTAGGCTCTGAAAGCAACTTCTGATAGGAGGTATCAGAAGCAGTCAGAAGCCAGGAGAAGATCTGATGGTGGTCATAAATTAGAAAGCTCAACCTCTGATAGACAAAAGAATGCTCAGAAGGGAAAAGAGAAGTATGACAAGAAGAAGATCCAATGTTACTGTTGTAAGAAGTTTGGTCACTTTGCTAGAGATTGTTGGTCAAACAAGGAGAGAAAATCAGAAGAGGCAAATATAGCCAGAAGTTCTGATGACGAATCTGTGCTATTGATGGCCTCTGAATCTGATGATATGGATCTGATAGACTGGTGGTATATGGACATTGGCTGTTCAAATCATCTTACTGGAAACAAGAAATAGTTGGTTGACTTTGACTCTGAAAAGAGAACAAAGATCAGATGTGCTGATGACAAATATCTTAACGCAGAAGGTATGGGAAATGTCAGAGTGATTCTGAACAATGGGAAAACAACATTGATTCAGAACGTGTGGTATGTACCTGGCATCAGAAGCAATCTGATGAGTGTGGGACAATTAATTGAGAAAGGTTTTTCAGTTACCATGAAGGACAATCTTCTGAAGCTGTATGACTGCAATCAGAAGTTGATTATGGAGTTAGAACAGGGAAGGAATAGAACATTCAAGGTGAATGTCAGAACTGCAGACTCAGAATGTCTTAGTGCAACAAATACTGAGAAGGAGAGTGAGCTGTGACACAGAAGATTTGGTCATTTGAATTTTAGAAGCTTAAAACATCTGAATTCAAAGAAGTTGGTACATGGAATTTATGCAATTAAGAAGCCTGAAAAGTCATGCAAAGTTTGCATGGAAGGAAAACAACCTCGATTGCCTTTTGCGTCAGAAGCTGCTCTAAGAGCAAAACATGCCTTGGGAGTTGTACATTCTGATGTGTGTGGTCCATTTCCAGTAGCATCAATTGGAGGGAATAAATACTTTGTGTTGTTTGTTGATGAATTCATAAGAATGACATGGGTATCCCTTATTAAGTTTAAACACGACGTGTTTGATGAATTCAAGAAGTTCAGAATGAAGGCTGAGAATCAGAGTGGTCAGAAGTTGAAGATTCTTAGAACTGACGGTGGAGGTGAGTATAACTCTAAAGAATTCCAGAAGTTCTGTGAGGAGAATGGAATTGAGCATGAAGTTACTGCTCCTTATACCCCTCAACACAATGGTCTTGCTGAAAGAAGAAACCGCACTCTGCTTGATATGGTGAGAAGCATGCTAAAGGAGAAGAAGCTTCCTCAGAAGCTCTGGGGAGAAGCTGTTGCCACTGCAACGTATGTACTAAACCGATGTCCTACGAAGAAGTTGA
Source organism: Lathyrus sativus (assembly GCA_963859935.3). Lineage (NCBI taxonomy): Eukaryota > Viridiplantae > Streptophyta > Magnoliopsida > Fabales > Fabaceae > Lathyrus > Lathyrus sativus. The sequence continues at coordinate 556,437,251 of OZ012741.1, forward strand.
AGGAAATAGTTCCAATACAGAAGTGGACTGGAGATAAGCAAAGTGTTAGTCATCTGAAGGTGTTTGGTTCTGTTTGCTATAAACATGTTCCAGAAGGCAGAAGACAGAAGCTGAATGATAGAAGCAAAGTGATGATTTTGATAGGGTACCACAGTACAGGTGCATACAAGCTCTATTGTCCAGAAACCAATAAAATTGAATTCAGCAGAGATGTGATTGTGAAGGAATCAGAAGTTTGGAATTGGGATAAGTCTCAATCTGATTCTGATGTTAGAACTTCTGAAGAAAGGTCAGAGTTGAGAATTTCTGAAGTTGGAGTAAACTCTGACATTGATTCTGGCTCTAATAGTGATTATGACTCTAGAGAAGACTCAGAAGATGAAAGTGACTCTGATGATCCAGACTCTGATGGTAATCCAGATTCTGGTGGTAATTCAGACTCTGAAGATGACCAAGGCTCTGGAGGAAGTCGAGCCTCTGAAGCTAGAAATTCTGAAGTTCAAGAATCTAGAAATATGCCAGACCTTGAAGATGGTCAAAGCTCTGGAGGAGGTCAATCATCTGAAGCTCAAGACTCTGAACAAGTTCAGAGACCACAAAGAATCAGAAACATTCCCAGAAGATATGCAGAATTTGACATGATGCAAGACACTGAAGTAGACTCTGAAGGAGAAGTTATTCAGTGTGCCATGATAGTAGACTCTGAACCCATAAGTACAGAAGAGGCTCTTAAGCAGAAGCTCTGGATGAAGGCCATGAAAGAAGAACTTGATGCTATAGAGAGAAACAAGACTTGGAAGCTGACAAAACTTCCAAAAGACAAGAAAGCCATCAGCGTCAGATGGGTTTTCAAGCAGAAGTTAAAGACAGATGGTTCAATTGGGAAACATAAAGCAAGGTTGGTAGCCAGAGGATTTCTACAGAAACCTGGGATGGATTATTCTGAAGTGTTTGCACCTGTAGCAAGACACGAAACAATCAGAATGGTGATTGCAATAGCTGCTAACAGGAATTGGCCTCTGATGCATTTAGATGTAAAATCTGCATTTCTGAACGGTCTATTAGAAGAAGAAGTTTACGTGTCACAACCTCCTGGATTTGTGAAAAGAATCAGGAAGGGATGGTGTATAGATTATACAAAGCTCTATATGGATTGAAACAAGCGCCCGAAGCTTGGAATCAGAAGATTGATTCTTTTTTCAAGAAGCAAGGCTTTCAGAAATGTGAGATGGAGTACGGCGTTTATGTTCAGCATACTTCTGAAGGCAATATGACTCTGGTGTGTTTATATGTTGATGACATACTGCTGACTGGAAGTTCTGAGCAGGAGATAGACAAGTTCAAGAAAGTTCTGATGAATGAGTTCAAAATGACTGATCTAGGCAAAATGACATACTTTCTAGAGATGGAGTTCAGATATTCTGAGAAAGGTATCATTTTGCATCAGCTCAAGTATGAATTAGAACTTCTGAAGAGATTTGAACTGAAGAATTGTAAGATTGCTGTCACACCTTCTGATACAAATCAGAAACTGGATTCTGACTCTGATGGAAAGGATATGGACGCTACAACCTTCAAATAGTTGGTTGGTTCTCAGAGGTATTTGTGCAATACCAGACCTGATATTTTCTATTCTGTTGGGATGATTAGTAGGTTCATGAGTAAACCTAAGTGGTCCCATTACCAAGCTGCTGTCAGGATTCTGAGGTATATCAAGGGGACTCTGAAGTATGGAGTGTTATTTCCTTCTAGAAGAAAGGATGAGTCAGAACTTCTGAGTTATTCAGATTCTGATTGGTGTGGAGACATAGTTGATAGAAGAAGTACCTATGGGTACTTGTTCAAATTTTTGGGAGGTCCCATCTCTTGGTGTTCCAAGAAGCAACATGTTGTGGCGTTATCAACCTGTGAAGCTAAATACATTGCAGGTGCTGTTACTGCATGCCAACAAGTCTCTGTTGCAGGATCTGAAGATTAAAATAAACAAACCTCTGAAGCTGATGATTGACAACAAGTCTGCAATCAATCTTTCCAGAAACCTAGTGTTGCATGGGAGAAGCAAGCATATTGAGACCAAGTATCATTTTCTGAGACATCAAGTTCAGAGTGGAGTGTTAGAAGTTGTACACTGCAGCACTCAGAAACAGTTGGTAGATGTTCTGACGAAAGCTATCAAGATTGATCAATTTCTCAGACTAAGGGATGGAATTGGTGTTACAAGTTTTGATGGAATATGAATTAAGGGATGGTATTAGAAGTAATTCATATTTATTAGTTGTACTATTTTCTTAGCCCCCAAGTTTGTTAGAGGATATTTTAGTATTTTTATCTTATTCTAGTAACCCTAGTGTTAGCTTATAAATAGGGTAGAAATCATTGTAATTTGTGTGATTGTGTGTAGCCGTCATTCTCTTAATAGAATATTTCTCTATTCATCATTTATTCTACCTTTGCACCAACAAATCCAAATTTAACCATTCTATCTTTCGTCCAACCGTTCATGGCATGAATGACCGGCCACCATCTAACTTCTTGTTCTGAGGTTTCATATCAAGATATATAAGCCGAGTTTGGAATTTACTACCATTCATCATGATGTTCCACGCTTGAGATTGCTTTCATTTTTGTCTTTGCTTCAAGATCGATTTAAGGATTCAAGAATAGTTCGTTCTGATGGGAACAATTTGAATCGTGTTTGTTTTAATATAGTAATAGTGTATCCATTTTATCCATAAACTGTCCGCCTTGCCACTAAGATTCAACAGAAGTTTTGACAAATTGCCTTTGTTCCAATCACCAAGAGATATCAAACCAAGGCCATCTTATTTTCTAGGTGTACAAACTTTACTCCAAGACACATGGGATTTTTTGGTTATACTCTCACAACAAGACAACTACTAGAAATATATAGTTTACCTGCGGACTTTCCTGCGGAAGTAATTTCGCAGAATTACCTGCGACTTTACCTGCGCTTCTATATTGTGAAACATCATTTCCTGCGAGAAACGTAGTAGCAGCAAATTTCGAAGGAATTCCTGAGATCTTAGCTGCGATTTAAAATTTAAAATTAAAAAATAAACTTCCTGCGGAATTGTCTGCGATTTCCTTCGCAGGAATTAGTTATCTATTGAAACCTCAAAATTCTCTGGAAATATCGCAGGAATTGCTGCGAGATTTGCTGCGGTTTGCTGGAAACTTTTCTGAAACCTTTGCTGCGAATTATTTAATTTATTTTTAATTTTTATTATATTTTTACAATTAATAAATAAAATTATAAAACACATATTGATTTCAAGAATATGTTGTTCAGGCATTTTTTAATTTTATATTAGATTTTTGTTTTTCTTAAAAAAGTTTTATAATATTTATTGGTTTTTTTAGTTATTTTGTAAAGAAAATTTATTTATTTAATACTTTTTTATTGTTGTAAAAATTAGAAAAATAAAAAATATAAGTTTATGATATAATTGTAAAATATAAATTTATTTATTTAATAATTTTTATTGTTGTAAAAATTTAAATAATCAAAAATATAAATTTATGATATAATTGTAAAATATAAGTTTATGATATAATTTTAAAAGTATAAGTTTATTTATTTAGTTATATTTTTACTATTATTAAATTAAATTGTAAAATATAATTGACATATTTATTTTTTTGATTTATATATATAATCTAAAAACAAACCTATTTTAAAATATTTAGCAAAGGCTTGCAGAAATGTTTTCTAAAAATAATAATATATTTTATTACTCCATACAATTTAAAGGCTACTATGAACTGCATACAATTTAAAGGCTACTATGAACAAAAACGGCAAGTCACACAATTTATGTCAAAATATTTTTTAAATAAATGATATTTTTTAATCAAAAACAATTGTTTAAAAATTTGAAATATAAAATAAATAAAAGGTTTAACAAATTTTGATAAACATATAAAAAGGTGAGTATCAAACCCACGTCGCTTCTCACATGAGTTAGAGTAATTTATCATTGGGACAATAACATCAACTGTTATTTATATGAAACAAAAGTTATGTATAATTTGTTAATTACTCTTTTCACATAATAACTTGGTTTTGCTATTTTGATTCCTACACGCTCAGATTGTTGAAACCTATATTTCATACCAAAATCGTATCTCAGATTGAAATTGCTTCAACATATCATAGCCCAAAATCACATCCAGATTGAAATCGCTTCCAGGTTCTGTAATTTCTCTCTTCATTGTATCCCTAATTTCTTCAACAAATCATAGCTTCTGATTGCTCATCGTATTCGGTTTGTCTCTCTATTTCTTCATCAATTTTCCTTAGCTTGTTATAGAATCTAAAATTCTTTATGGCTTTCACTTTTCACTTATTCTCCAAAGTCGTAGTATTAGTGTTTCTGATTTTGGATTTCTTAGCTATTGATTTGCTTGGCATTAGGTTTTTTTTATGACTTCTAGCTGTTTGATGAAATGCACAACTTAAACAAAACTTCATTTGTCTCCTGAGTTAGAATTTCTATTTACTTGGCAATGTTACTTCTCATTTGTAACAGTTGTTTGCACTATGTTCATATGTGGGTGTTGTAAATGTAGACATAGAAATATTTTATCCATTTTCCACAATGCGGGGCTGTGAAATTAGTGTGTGGGTGCGTGCTTGGTAATAGTGGAAACTACAAGGTAAAAAACAATTCACACTTTGGAATCCCACTCCATTGTTCTGAAATTTCTCTACCATTTTTAATGCTATATGGTTACTTTTTAGAGTTTTCTAATAGTTATCCATTCAAAATGCAGAGACTGGTTGCAATCTCAGGATGTGGCCATCTACCCCACGAAGAATGTCCTAAAGCGTTGCTTGCAGCAGTATTACCCTTCATCGGTAAACTATGCTCTGTATATAACTCGGATAGTCAATAGGTCATATTTTTCTTTCAAAATTTCATGATCCTTATAATTATTAACAAATTTCCAATTTCCATTGAATTTTTTCCTAACCCTTTCAGCATTGTGTATCTTTACTCGTGTTTCTAATAAGACCACAATAGGAAGTACTATAGTAAATTGTAATTATGGAGTATCTTTACTCGTGTTTGAAGATGACCCAGTTGATCTCCTACAAGATGATGAAGTTGATGGTGAAGAGGTTAGTTTGTCAACAATACAAGAAAATGAAGATGAAGAGGATTCCAATGACGATGATGAAAATTTAATTGCAATTTGATTTAGATAAATTTTTAAACATTTACTTGACTTGTAGATAACAATCACCTAGATTCTAAAAAATTTTTAGAGCCATTGGTCGAAGACAAGTTACCACTGATGCTTTCGTACAATTTGTAGGTGTTTGTTAATCAAATTTGGTATACAAAATGGTATACAAAATTTCTGTTAGTAAACTGTTATAGTTTGAAGTTAGCATTGTTCAAATTTGGACTTGGTTATATGAATAAATTGTAAGGTTATAGTGAATGAAATTAGTTTGAATTAAGTTGTAGATACCGATACCTGTTTTGGTCTGCTTTTTTACCTTACTTGATATGCTTCTTAGTTGGTCTGTTTTTTCTCAATGGGATTACTTAACACAGTTTAAACTTATTTTAAATGCATATAGCTTAGTTTAGACTTATGTTGAATGCATATTTGTACTTTATGACTGCAATTCTTGTTATGCTGAAAATTGGGGGATAAAAGTTCTTTCTGTAATGGATATGTTGCTGAGAATACTGAGTTGAAAATTTTGAGCTTACATACATATTTGATTTGTTTTACTAGTTTTTATCTTCTTGCTATGGTATTTGAATGTCTACGGCTTTTGTGATTGTTATTTTATGAATGAAGAACCCAATTGGGGTGGGCTCTTGACTCGGTTTAATAATTGTAACATTATAATATTTACATTTTACCGTCAAAGCTTTATGTCTGATTTTACGGTATCCTTGTCAATATCATCTTAATGGGATTTCTAAGCTGATTAATGGAATTGAAGTGTCAGGGTGAGTCATGTTGTATTGAACCAAATTAGCACTGTCACGAAACTGAAATTAGTAGGTTTGTTATCTCTTGCGTTGCTCATTAAGCCACCATGATGCTGATTGGAGTGTTATGAGACATATGAATTACCTGTTATATTACTGTTAGGAGTTTATTTGAACATGAGGTTAGTGACAATTGTTGTGAAGAATTAGCTTGAAGCAAACGGTTAGTGAATTAAGTTTTGTTGATGTTCAATCTCTGTTTGTAGTTTCTATGCTGCTTAATATATGTTACTTTCTTGTCTGATATGTAGCTGAAGGATACTGCTCCTTTTGATGAGAACTACTAGTGGTGAAATAATGGAGACTTTACCAAGATCCTTTCAGGTACATATATAAATAAATAACATTGGATTTCACTATTATGTTTATCCTTTTAGGTATTTATTTATGGATATGGGACGGTCTATTAATAAGTTGCTAGATAAAATTGGACCAAATGACCAGAAAATTACAAAATTAAGTATTATGCTTTAGTTGATGTAGAGAGCTGCTGAAACAGAGCTTCTGACGAGATTTCCATATGGAGGTAAGTATTCAGTCTCCTACTTTACTAATCCATATGGAGGTAAGTGTTTTTCTGTCCATGGGAGAAGTTATTGATGCGATACTTACTGCTAAAATGGCTACCGTATAAAGTACTCATTGCCCAAAATATAAAGTTATATATGAATACAATTTGGTTTGTAATTTTTCAAATTGTATTTTAATATATTTTTCAAATTGTAATTTAGAAGTTATATACTTACTGCTAAATTGTATTTCAAATTGTGCTTTAGTTGATGTAGAGAGCTACTTTATTTGATGAAGGAATTGGAGCTGGAGTGGAGTGTATGTCACAAGATAGTATTTTAGGGATCATCAAAAATAGCTCAAACGTACATCAAAGTCGCACTTTTCAAATTCAAGTGTGATTGAAGCTGGTATGTTTAGCTACTGCAAGTTAATATGGCGTCGATGCCGAGCAACGGTCAAAGTTGAATCTTGTGGAGAGTCATGTATATTTCTTCATGGAGTATGCCATTGAGAAAGGCATTGTCTATGTTAAATTGTTGGATATCCCACTTATATGTGATGGCTAGTGTGAGCAATGAATATTTTAGGTTTGGAGTGGCCTGTTTTAGCTCTAGTGAGCATGGGATGATTGTTTTGGATAAGGGTTATAGGATGTGAACTTGACTGTATTGAAGAAGAATTAGAAGATGCAGATAAAGGAATGTGAGAAGAAAGAGTGAGTTCATTAGAATGAAAGGAATGGCTTAAGTCTTGAGTATCTGAATGAAAGGAATGGCTTAAGTTTTGGTTACCCTCAGGATAACTAGATACTGTGTGCAGGATTGCTGGGTAAGATGAAGTTTCAGAAGTACTGAATTGGGCATTGTCCTTAGAACATGTGTAGATGGAGATTCGTGGCTAGAAGGTGGAGCATTGGATTGATTAGGTTCTAGGTCAGAAGGGACTGTATCATTGGATATGTGTACAGGTGAGAGATTTCTAATGTTGTGAAAAACCTGGCTAGATGTACTAGGATGCTTAAGATAAGGTTGTAGACTGTCCATGTTATGGTCCTGATTGACAGAATGTATAGAACTGTGTGGACCAGGGGATGAGACAGAACTGAGAGAATTAGGGGCCTCTATATTGTTGGGTGTAACACCCCACTTCCCAAAATCAATTAAATTAATAAACATTATAAATAAACAAAATCAGAGTTCCAATTTCCCAAGTGGGATATCACATGAAAACAACGTTTCCTTATAAAAAGGTTTTTCTCCAAATACAGCGGAATATTAAATATAAAACCCAATAAAAGTTTGATACGTTCACAGGAAAATAAAATATAAGTTCTTCATAAAACAAATAAAAGCGCCCAAGTCCCGTGCTACGTATCAGAGCATCTTAGACTCGACTGTCACACCATAATCCAAGCTAGCTAAGTACCTGGATTATCTGTACTTCCGGAGAAGCACAGACACAACAACAGCAAAGGGGTGAGAAATCATGATCAAAAATATAATGGTAATGTAATACATGTAATAAGGCAGTAAAACACACCAACACATCAATTATTCACCCCCAACAACACCATATAACGAACCTACTGTTCAAATTACAATATAACATATTATAATGCAATTATGCAACTCAACACCATGCATGCGGTACCGACTCATTGGTTCATTCAATCGAACCTGGATAGATCACTTACGCTCCTACTGAGACATGATCTATCCCCCACCATTCTCCACAAAGGAGTACGGATGAATCACTTACGCTCCTCCTGAGACATGATTCATCCCACCAAAACACCATGATATGCAAGACACCAATGCATAATTATTATATTTTGGCACGCTAAGTGCACACGATCCTCCTGATCATATCATCATACAACAATGCATATGTATAGATATATTACACCAGCACCATATAAATCAATCAGATAGTAAACGAATTCATACTATCACACCGGATATAACTACGTCCCCCCCACTCGGGGATACACGATCCTACTGATCACTACACACATATACATTACTAATTGCTCACCAACAATATTAAGGGAACACGTACTATCCCCAAGTACACAAGTTATATCCCATACTCATCATTTTCACACTACAGCAAGGCTAGAAGGATCACACGAGACCAATTCAGACATCTCACCAAAAGTCTCTGAGGTTACTCAGAACCTCCCTAAACCAACACCTCAGCCTATACACCAAAATCAATAATTCATCAACATCAATCCACAATCACAAACATGCCAATAGATATTATACTTACCAATTATCCTATAATTTCTACTCTAGAACCGACATTACGGTACATTACCGACACTTCAGAGTCACTCTGAATCTCACCAAGGTCCTAACCATAGTCATTAACGACACTATAGGGAAACAACACATAACTTTTCCCAAAGCTATAATCATGGTCATTGCCAACACTACGGTAACAACACATAATCTCATCAGCTTTATATTCCTAGTTACTATCAACACTACAATAACATCAACAATCCAACAAAATGGATCAATACTACAGTAACATCAACAATCCAACAAAATGGCTCAACATTACAGTTACTATCATCACCATATATATATATACCCCAAAATGCATCATCAGCATTCATCAATCCCCCAACATCAACAATAATCATAGCATGCCAATATAAAACTTTATATAACGATAAATTCCTACGGGGTTAAGGAATCCCCTCTACCCTATACATGTATAAACCATTCCCAATCAAATTTCTCCCCCCTTACCTTATCAATTGGTTGATCGATAGAAATCCTCCTAGAATTGGTCTCTTGGCCTTCCCCTTTTCTCTTCCGTTCTTCGTTCCCTTTTTCTCAATTTCTCAAATGTATCGTACCACTCTCCCCACCCCTTCACATTCTATTTTCTTTATTAAATCTAATCCCAATTAATAAAATAACTTAATAAAATAATACAATATTATTATTAATACTAATAATATTATAATACTACTACTAATAATAATCATAATAATAATAATACTCATTAATAATAATAATAATAATAATAATATCGTTATTTCACCAAAATAATAATAATAATATTAATAATATTAACAAATATAATAAATATAATAATAATAATAATAATACTAATATCATTATTTCACCAAAATAATAATAATATTAATAATATTAACAAATATAATAAATATAATAATAATAATAATAATAATAATAATAATATCATTATTTCACCAAAATAATAATAATATTAATAATATTAACAAATATAATAATAATAATAATAATAATAATAATAATAATAACACCCCCACCAATGTTACTATTATTTTTATATTATTATATTTCACACCAAAATACCACCAATAGTCCTTCCACATTAGGGACACCCACCAAACATCACCAAATACACCCCTACCAAAGGACACACCAACGTATAATATTTAAAATAATTATAAAATGACTAAATAATTAAAATGGGTGTTACAACTCTCCCCCACTTTAATTATTTTCGTCCTCGAAAATTACCTGATGGAAATAGCTCCGAATACGCTTCTCGCATCCTGCTTTCCAACTCCCAGGTCACACTGCCTCCTGCAGCACCTCCCCAAGCTACCTTCACCAAAGGTATCTCTTTCCCTCGGAGCTGTTTCATCTTACGGTCCTCGATCCTCAACGGCATCGTCTCAATAGTAAGATTCTCCCGAACCTGAACATCATCTCTCTGAATAACATGAGATGGATCAGAAACATACTTTCGCAATTGCGACACATGAAACACATCATGTAAGTTCGATAACTCAGGTGGCAACGCCACCCTATAAGCTACAGCACCAATTCTTTGCAGAATTTCATAAGGTCCAATAAACTTAGGATCCAGCTTCTTGGACTTCAATGCACGACCCACACCAGTCATCAGATTAACTCTTAGGAATACGTGATCACCTACACAGAATTCCAACTCTTTCCTCCGATTATCATGATAACTTTTCTGCCTACTCTGAGACACTTTCATTTTCTCACGAATCATTTGAATTGTCTCAGTAGTCTGCTGTACAATTTCTGGTCCAAGCACCACATTCTCACCAGTTTCATACCAACACAGAGGAGTCCTACACCTCCTCCCATACAAAGCTTCAAACGGTGCCATTCCGATACTAGAATGGTAACTGTTATTGTACGTGAACTCAATCAATGGTAAATGAGTATCCCACGCACCACCCTTTTCCAACACACAAGCTCTCAACAAATCCTCAAGTGACTGAATAGTCCTCTCCGACTGACCATCAGTTTGCGGATGATAAGCTGAACTCAACTTCAACTTAGTCCCCAAAGCTTCCTGCAAGCTTTTCCAAAATTCCGAAGTAAACCGCGGATCTCTATCCGATACAATACTGGACGGAACGCCATGCAACTTCACAATTACCCGAATATAAATATCTGCCAGCTTCGTTAATGGAAAACTAATGTTGATTGGTACAAAATGTGCAGACTTCGTCAATCGATCCACAATCACCCAGATAGCATCAAAATCTCTCGCTGTATTCGGCAAACCTGTAACAAAATCCATAGTAATGCAATCCCATTTCCAAACCGGAATCTCTAATGGTTGCATAAATCCAGAAGGTCTTTGGTGTTCTACCTTCGACTTCTGACACGTCAAACAAGCATACACAAATTGAGCAATGTCTCTTTTCATACCAGACCACCAAAATAATTTCTTCAAATCATGATACATCTTCGTAGCTCCAGGATGAATACTCAGATTACTACGGTGTCCTTCACTCAAAATTGACTTTTTTAATTCCTCATTATCTGGTACACAAATCCTGCCTCTAAATCTCAACACACCTGTACTATCCAATTTAAAGTCACTATCGGAGTCACTTCCTACTCCAGGCATCAAATCTACCAATTTCACATCCAACTTCTGATTTTCTCTAATCATATCCAAGAAGTCATTATTTACCTGCAACATACCCAACATTACACTATCTGCAGTAGTCTCACAAACCATGCTCAAATCTCTAAATTGTTCAATTAACTCAATTTCTTTCACCATCAGAGCTGCCATATGAATTGCTTTCCTACTCAAAGCATCTGCCACTACATTGGCCTTTCCTGGATGATAACTCAAACTGAAGTCATAATCCTTCAAAAATTCCAACCATCTTCTCTGCCTCATATTCAGCTCTTTCTGATCAAACAGGTATCTCAGACTCTTATGATCACTAAACACTTCAAATCTTGAACCATATAAATAATGTCTCCAGATTTTCAACACAAAAACAACCGCAGCTAATTCAAGATCATGAGTCGGATAATTTCGCTCATGCACTCTCAATTGCCGCGATGCATATGCTACTACTTTACCATTCTGCATAAGAACTCCACCTAATCCCATCTTAGACGCATCACAGTACACCACAAACGGTTTACTCGGAGTCGGTAACACTAACACCGGTGCCGTAGTCAATCTCTTTTTCAACTCTTCAAAACTTTCTTCACAAGCAGCGTCCCATACAAAGACTTGGTTCTTTCTCGTTAACTGAGTTAATGGCAACGCCAAATTAGAGAAACCTTCAATACACGATCTTACTAAATACACGAGCTCCCACCAGCTGGTCCATCAAGTCATCAATCCTAGGTAGAGGATACTTATTCTTAATAGTTACTTTATTCAATTGACGGTAATCGATGCACAAACGCATACTACCATCCTTCTTCTTCACCAATAACACTGGAGCTCCCCACGGCGATACACTTGGCCTAATAAACTTCCTATCCAACAATTCTCCAATCTGAGACTTCAACTCAGCCAATTCCACTGCAGACATCCTGTACGGTGCCATAGAAATAGGCCTCGTACCAGGAACAAGATCAATACCAAATTCCACTTCTCGCGTCGGAGGCAATTCCGTAATGTCGTCAGGAAACACTTCAGGAAATTCATTCGCCACAGCTACTTCCTCTATTGACACTTTGCTATCCCCCGATAATGTTACAAATAAAGCAAACACTCTAGTTTCATCTTCCAACAAGGCCCTCAATTCTTTATTAGACAAAGAACTTGCTAAAGCTTCCTCTTCAGGGGTCAAGAACAACAATTCCTTCCGAAAACAGTCGATGTAGACTCGGTTGAACTCTAACCAGTTCATACCCAGAATAACATCCAATTTACCAAGTGGTAGACAAATCAAATCCACTTCAAATTCTCTACCGAAAATAGTCAGCGGACACTTCAGGCATACCAAAGAAGTAGTCACTGAACCTATAGAGGGTGTCTCAATAGTCATTCGTCTCTCCAGAGTAGACGGCACCAATCCTATTCTCTCCACACAATCCACAGAAATAAACGAGTGTGTTGCACCCGTATCAATAATAGCAATCAAAGGAATATTATTGATAATACAAGTACCTTTGATAACACGCTCATCACTGGCAGCTTGAGTCCCTGCTAAGGTAAACACTTTCCCACTAGCCGGAGACGTCTGAGGCTTCTTCGGCTTCTCACAATGTGTACTGATATGACCCTTCTCACCACAGTTATAACAGGTCGGCATGGTTGCTCTGCAGTCAGCTATCACATGACCTGGTTTCCCACACTTAAAACACTTCTTGGCTTCATTAGGACAATCATTAGCACGGTGTCCTATACCACCGCACCGAAAGCATTTCCCTTCAGCAGATGCTCTCCCATCTCTAGGCTTCTTATCAACAACAGCTTTACGTTTTCCCTTATCAGCAGCAACACTATAAGGAGTACCACTAAACCTCTGCTTACCCTTACGGTCATTAACAGCTTTGTAGTGCGCAATCCTAGCTCGGTTATCGTTATCATATATCCTGCTCCTACTTACTAGCTCAGGATAGCTCCTGATCTTCTGACAAGCAATTCCCAACTTAATCTCTGGACGCAGTCCATTCTCAAACTTTAAGCACTTAGAAGTCATCGCCCCCTCCACATTATAGTGAGGACAATACTGCACTAGCTCCTCAAATTTAGCAGCATACTCCGCTACCGTCATACTACCCTGCTTCAACTCTAAGAATTCAATTTCCTTAGCACTGCGAATATCTTCTGGAAAATACTTTTCCAAAAAACCCTTCCGAACCACCTCCCAAGTAATGGCGGTTCCAGCAGCTTCCAATCTTTGGCGACTATTGTCCCACCAGGCTTCAGCCTCACCTTCCAGCATGTGAGTACCAAATCTCACCTTCTGCTCATCAGTACATTCCATCGTTCTGAAGATCTTCTCAATTGCCTTCAGCCACTTCTGAGCAGCTTCTGGGTCCAGAATTCCTCCTTCAAACGTTGGCGGCTTGTTGCTCCGAAACTGCGCCAAACTCCTGAATTGGGCATCTGCAGTTTGATTCTGATTAGCAACTGCCTGCGCCATTGCTTGCATAGCAGCAGCCAATGCAGCATCGTTCCTTCCTGCCATACTGCTCAAACATAGCAACACCAAGTTAAAAGATATTCAACTACATCATAAAGGACAGACTCAACTCGACTCAACAACACTGGCCGGACGGACCGACCTGCTCTGATACCAATTGTAACACCCCACTTCCCAAAATCAATTAAATTAATAAACATTATAAATAAACAAAATCAGAGTTCCAATTTCCCAAGTGGGATATCACATGAAAACAACGTTTCCTTATAAAAAGGTTTTTCTCCAAATACAGCGGAATATTAAATATAAAACCCAATAAAAGTTTGATACGTTCACAGGAAAATAAAATATAAGTTCTTCATAAAACAAATAAAAGCGCCCAAGTCCCGTGCTACGTATCAGAGCATCTTAGACTCGACTGTCACACCATAATCCAAGCTAGCTAAGTACCTGGATTATCTGTACTTCCGGAGAAGCACAGACACAACAACAGCAAAGGGGTGAGAAATCATGATCAAAAATATAATGGTAATGTAATACATGTAATAAGGCAGTAAAACACACCAACACATCAATTATTCACCCCCAACAACACCATATAACGAACCTACTGTTCAAATTACAATATAACATATTATAATGCAATTATGCAACTCAACACCATGCATGCGGTACCGACTCATTGGTTCATTCAATCGAACCTGGATAGATCACTTACGCTCCTACTGAGACATGATCTATCCCCCACCATTCTCCACAAAGGAGTACGGATGAATCACTTACGCTCCTCCTGAGACATGATTCATCCCACCAAAACACCATGATATGCAAGACACCAATGCATAATTATTATATTTTGGCACGCTAAGTGCACACGATCCTCCTGATCATATCATCATACAACAATGCATATGTATAGATATATTACACCAGCACCATATAAATCAATCAGATAGTAAACGAATTCATACTATCACACCGGATATAACTACGTCCCCCCCACTCGGGGATACACGATCCTACTGATCACTACACACATATACATTACTAATTGCTCACCAACAATATTAAGGGAACACGTACTATCCCCAAGTACACAAGTTATATCCCATACTCATCATTTTCACACTACAGCAAGGCTAGAAGGATCACACGAGACCAATTCAGACATCTCACCAAAAGTCTCTGAGGTTACTCAGAACCTCCCTAAACCAACACCTCAGCCTATACACCAAAATCAATAATTCATCAACATCAATCCACAATCACAAACATGCCAATAGATATTATACTTACCAATTATCCTATAATTTCTACTCTAGAACCGACATTACGGTACATTACCGACACTTCAGAGTCACTCTGAATCTCACCAAGGTCCTAACCATAGTCATTAACGACACTATAGGGAAACAACACATAACTTTTCCCAAAGCTATAATCATGGTCATTGCCAACACTACGGTAACAACACATAATCTCATCAGCTTTATATTCCTAGTTACTATCAACACTACAATAACATCAACAATCCAACAAAATGGATCAATACTACAGTAACATCAACAATCCAACAAAATGGCTCAACATTACAGTTACTATCATCACCATATATATATATACCCCAAAATGCATCATCAGCATTCATCAATCCCCCAACATCAACAATAATCATAGCATGCCAATATAAAACTTTATATAACGATAAATTCCTACGGGGTTAAGGAATCCCCTCTACCCTATACATGTATAAACCATTCCCAATCAAATTTCTCCCCCCTTACCTTATCAATTGGTTGATCGATAGAAATCCTCCTAGAATTGGTCTCTTGGCCTTCCCCTTTTCTCTTCCGTTCTTCGTTCCCTTTTTCTCAATTTCTCAAATGTATCGTACCACTCTCCCCACCCCTTCACATTCTATTTTCTTTATTAAATCTAATCCCAATTAATAAAATAACTTAATAAAATAATACAATATTATTATTAATACTAATAATATTATAATACTACTAATAATAATAATCATAATAATAATAATACTCATTAATAATAATAATAATAATAATAATAATAATAATAATAATAATAATAATAATAATAATATCGTTATTTCACCAAAATAATAATAATAATATTAATAATATTAACAAATATAATAAATATAATAATAATAATAATACTAATATCATTATTTCACCAAAATAATAATAATATTAATAATATTAACAAATATAATAAATATAATAATAATAATAATAATAATAATAATAATATCATTATTTCACCAAAATAATAATAATATTAATAATATTAACAAATATAATAATAATAATAATAATAATAATAATAATAATAATAATAACACCCCCACCAATGTTACTATTATTTTTATATTATTATATTTCACACCAAAATACCACCAATAGTCCTTCCACATTAGGGACACCCACCAAACATCACCAAATACACCCCCACCAAAGGACACACCAACGTATAATATTTAAAATAATTATAAAATGACTAAATAATTAAAATGGGTGTTACATTGGGCGTAGGATTATTGCCGACTATTGGAGATACACAGGTAGGAGGATTAATATTGATAGCAGTAGGTATAGACAATCGATTTAAGCCTCCTGCCGACACAGATTCTTGAGGTAATTTCTGGCTAGGAAACAAAGCGGGAAAGGGAAAATAATGCTCATTAAACTTAACATCTTTAGAGATAAAAATTCTACCCTCCTTGCTAAGACATTTGAAGCCTAATGTTGAGGAGATATTCCAAGGTAGATGCATTCTTGGCTTCTCAGTTGTAGTTTGTGTTTATTAAAAGGTCTTAATAGAGGAAAACATGAGCAACCAAAAACTCTTAAGTATTTGAATATTCATTGCCATAAAAATTACATGTTGCTGAATTTGTTGTATTTCTTATTAATTGAATTGAAGCCTTTACTTTGATGCAGTCTAAATGTTTGATGAAATGTCTCAATATGTTTTTGATATGTTTTTTGGAATTCCTTTATTGCACTCTAAATGTTTGATGAAATGTCTAGGTGTGTAGTTTTTACAGAAATCCTTTATTGCACTATAAATGTTTGATGAAATGTTTCTATGTATTTTTAATATGTTTTTGTAATTGTTTTAGTAGTGATGGCATTGGTGGTAGGTTGAAATGGGAAGGTGAAGAAATTGGCGGTTGGCAAAGTTGATGGTAGGGCTGGTTTGGATACAAATGGTTTATCTACAAATGGTTGTTATAAATTACTATTGGATACGTGGAAATTTTGAGAGGAACTAGAACAGTGTCAGCATGATGAAGTGGAGCCACAGGTCCCTGCGGTCCATGCTCTGAAATTTATTATGATTTTCATCCTGAGAGGGGATACGATGATGTTGTAAGTAAGATACAGTTAGAAATTGAGTTATTCCAAATCACTTCATTGACAATGTTTTACATTTTTTGGGATGGGTTGGGGATGGAAGCAGGATCTTAGGGATGATACACGCTTTAGAGAGTTCTACAATCTAGTATTCATGCAATACAACAAAAAAGACGATGGTTCTCTTGAACCACTAAAGCAGATGAACATAGATACTGGCCTCGGTCTCGAGTGCATGGCTCGCATTCTTCAAAAGGTATTGCATTCATTTGAACTGTTGTACAAGTCACCCTTTGCAAATTTATAAGTGTTTCTAAGAAACTTCAACTACAACTCTGGTATTTCTGCATCAGTTTTTCTTGCTCCATACTTTACACCCTCACTTGCATGTTGAGAAAAAATGGGGCAAGGAAAAAAGGTGTGAATGAAACATTACTCACACCACTATCATTTTCATTTGCTCTTCAAGTGCTTTTTATATTTATTAAGTGTTCACTGCAGGTTCCAAACAACTATGAAACTGACTTGATTCTCCCCATTATAGAGAAGGCATCTGAATTAGCAAATGAGTTGGAACGTCTCACTCGTGTTTTCACTCAAAATTCATGATCTCATTGGCACTCATAGAGATGTTCTTGCTCCTGATATGGGAACCAATGCTCAGACAATGGCTTGGATGCTTGATGAGTATTCTAAGTTTCATGGTCATTCACCGGCAGTGGTGACCGACAAGCCTATTGTAAGTGTATAATAATATTGCACAATCATTACCAACTGTAGCTTTAAGGTCCTATTTGAGTGGTCATGGTTTTCTTGTGTACACAATGATAGTTTATCTATCCAAGATTCAAGAAATCAGTTTGAAATATTTGGCTTGTAGGATCTTGGAGGTTCCTTGGGAAGATAGGCCGCCACTGGACTAGGAGTAGTTTTTGGAACAGAGGCTCTATTTGCTGAATATGGGAAATCAATTTATGATATGAAATTCGCCATCCAGGTATTTATTCACCACCACCACCATACCATGATATTTAATATACCACTTTTTCAATAAGTCTACACTATTTTGATATAAAATTTACAGAATAGTGGGGAAATATGGGAAATCAATTTCTGATATATTTTACAGAATAAGTCTATACATCCCTGTACAACACGTAGGATTACAATATTTTACACTTTCATTTGTGAAAATTGAGGTTTTGGACTATCTCATGATTTGAAGAATTGATATTTCACAATGCTTGTTGGGACATTTGAAGTCTTCTGAATGATTCACTAACCATTGTTCAAGCATGCCATGCTGTCAACTAATATAATGGATCATATGCTTATATAATTTTTGTCATGCTCACGAAATCAAAATAACAGGTGTCACAACTTTTGTCAATCCTTACACCGAACCAGATGAGGAAGAAGAGCAAGCTAATGCCGAAGAGAAGAATGCAAATGATGAAGAAAATGTTTGTTTCCTAATATTTGAGATGCCTATTATTGGTTATATTTTATATCACTTTTACAAGGTTTTTGTGAACTAATCCCTTGGACTTGTTTTGGCATATATTTCAGGATAAAGTTGGCTCATGGTATAGTAATCCTGGAGCTGGAACATCTGAGTCTGGAGCTACGGGGGTTGGCAGCGGTGGTGTTGGCAAGTACTTGAAGGCAGTGTTCCAACTGAATCTGCTGCTGCTGCCGTCGACACCGATACAGCCGTTGTAGGAAAGAAAAGAAAAGCAGTTGTCAGTGGCGGATTTAAAGATTTTTCTGCATGGTAGTAATTATCACAAATTTGAGTACAATTTGTAAATCAGTGTAGACTTGTAATAATTTATCATATTCGAAAAATTTACAGAATAGTGGGGAATATGGGAAATCAATTTCTGATATAAAATTAAAATGATTTGTTTGTTGCAGATTCTGTCTAAGAAAGGAGTTATTATATTACCCGACATTTATGCGAATGCTGGTGGAGTAACTGTAAGCTATTTCGAATGGGTCCAGGTAATGATCAACTCGATAAGTGAAAATTTCAGAAGCTAATTAACAGTTCTTGAAAACATGTTTAAGAGATTTTAAATTTTCCTATGTGACTTCTGCAGAATACTCAAGGATTTATGTGGGATGAAGATAAAGTTAACCTTGAGCTAAAAAGGTATATGACTAGAGCTTTCAAGAACATAAAAGGAATGTGTAAAACTCACAACTACGACTTGCGAATGGGAGCTTTCACTCTTGGACTCAACCGTGTCGCTCGCGCTATGCTTTTGAGAGATTGGGAAGCTTAGAGAAACATGAACATCAATCACTAATAGTTATAAGCTGTAGTTGGAGTTTCTTAGTTTTTGCATCGTTATTTGTCTCTTCTATTCTTTTAATTCATTTGTTATCTAGTTTGAAATTGCATTGTTTTTTCTTATTAATTTGGTTGGACAAGTGATTATTAGTAACTTGATTATGTCATTTTTAGTAATGTAACTCTAAAAGTACTTGTTATTGAATTAAAAAATTTGAAAGTGATTAGTGTTGTATTGACTTATTCAAATTAGATTTTTATTTTTATATTATTATTAAATACATTAATTATATTATTTTAAATATGAATTAAACACAATTAATAATAAAAATTAAAAACATGAGAGAGAAATTACCTGTGAAATTAATTATATTATTTCAGTTTGCTAAGACTTTTCCTGCAAAAGTCAAAGTTACCTGCGGTATTACCTGCGGCGTTACCTACCTGCGGTATTACCTGCGGCGTTACCTGCGGTATTACCTGCGGTGTTACCTGCGGTGTTACCTGCGGTATTACCTGCGGTATTACCTGCGGTATTACCTGCGGCATTACCTGCGGTATTACCTGCGGTATTTCCTGCGGTATTACCTGCGGTATTTCCTGCGGTATTACCTGCGGTATTACCTGCGGTATTACCTGCGGTATTACCTGCGGTATTACCTGCGGTATTACCTGCGGTATTACCTGCGGTATTACCTGCGGTATTACCTGCGGCATTACCTGCGGTATTACCTGCGGTATTTATCTGTTTTACTTGCGACAATGCCCTGCGACATTTTACTGCGACTTTACCTGCTATGGGAGGTTTTAGCTGGAAACGAATAATCTCAGGAAAAATCGTAGGAAACGTGTTTCCTGCGGTAATTTTTCAAAATCCGCAGGTAAATTCGCTGGAAAACTGAGTAATTTTAGTAGTGGACCAAATAAAGGGTCTACAAATCGAATCAACTTTTTCGGTGACCTGTTTAGGAAGATGGATGCATTGCATCCAGAAATTAGCCTTAGCAAAGACGACACTTTTAATCAACTGCAGCCTGCCTACAAAGTTGAGAAGACAAGAACTCCAGTGTTTGGTCCTCTCTACAATCTCGTCCAGCTGAGCTCCTAGAATCACTGAAAAATCATTCGCCGAAATTCATGTCCGTTTAATTGAAAATCATTAGAGCAAAACCGTATTTTTTTCCTATTTATCTTACATTCAAGATCCGTTATTTATTTTTCTATAGATATATCATAGGATTGAAGAAATTGCATTTAACAAAATCTCTCTTTTCAATAGCCATTAGAGTAAAAAAAAAAGGGAGAGAAAGAGATCTCATGAATATTTCTGTATTAATTGTTATTACTCTATTTTCATTGTGAACGTGACTAAATTTTCAAATGACTATTATTTATAATTTTTTTTCATTGTAAATTGAGAATTAATATCAAAAAGTTATTTTAAAACATATATTTTTATGTCAACTTGTTTCTACCATTTTTTTTATAAGTACAATTCAACTTCAAAGCAACTAAGTAAAATATTAAAAAGAAGAGAACTAAAAGAATCGTAATTATTATTATTATTTGAAAAATCTCAATTTAACCATGACTTTTAATTTTAGGGTTAAATATGTTTTTAATCCTTATAAATATGTCAACATTCAATTTTAATTTTTCTAAAATTTTTCTTCAAACAATGATCTTCACAATCTTTTCCATCTCTAAAGTTGGTCTCTCCCCTTAGTTTCCACTAACAGAGTCTACGTGTCATACCAAATGTATATTTTTTTTGCAGACATGTAAATTTTAATTCATAGATCACTAAAAACAACAAATTGTGACGTCATCACTTCACATACTCCATCCCTTCTCACATCCAGCAGCTATTACCATATTCCATCCCTTCATTGCCCTTACTTCATCTCTTCTCACATCCTGCAACTATTGCCTAATCTTTATTTTCTTCTTATAATAAAGTCTACTTGTATAAGCCTTTTTTTGTCTCATTTAAGGCAATTATTAAAAAGAACAAGGATTCCATGACTCAAAACTGGTGTTTTTCTAATTTGAATCCTAACTAAAAAGAACAAGGATTCCATGTGAAAAGAGAATCACACTTGAACTCAAAGGTTAAATGCACAAAAATCCCTCTTAAGCTCCTAAAGATGGTACAACACCTGAACAAAAAACATGATTTTCTGATCTCGAAATTCTTTCTACTTTTCCTCTTCGTCATCTTCTTCAGGAGCCTCTTTTAGCCACTACATATAGTTATGAAGAAAGTAATGCATCTCATGGGATAGTTATGATGAAGTAAGTAACATAAAATTAGTTTTGTAAGTGTGTAAAAATAGATGAAGATGACAAAGACTCACTTGAATTAATTTTGGGTTTGGTTAACAAATACTTTATCCGACTCATCTGCGTCCTTTTTCTCATCTTCCCAACTCAAAATAACATCTTCTTCTACAATATCTTCATTATAGAGTCAGTGTAAAATCTAAAAGCCTTTAACAAGTTAAAATAAAAAAGAAGGAAAAGAAAGTCCAATGTAGTGTGAGTATGAAAATATTGTTATTCCAATCATTTTTCAAGTTTCATACTTCAATAATCTTTTTGAGAAGTATACCAACTGAATGAATATAATCAATAACCTACCAGTCAAAGATAAGCATACCTTTGTGAACAACGAAGCAAACTCCTTGGCAGATTCCAAACACATTTCTTCAAACTTTAGAATCACTTCAATCTGGAGCAAAAACATGGAACAAATGTGCAGGTGGCAGATTATTATGGGAATGGAATTGAAGGGGCTCTGAGAAAATGACCACTATATTTGATCAACTATAGTACTCAACAACAAAAAACTTGCCCGGTTCAAAACCTAACAATTTTATTTAACAACTCAAGTTCATTAAACTGATAGGTGCTAGTGCCATGTTATAACAGATGCTTTTACTTTTACTTTCCTAGAAAAGTAATAGTTATTAGTGTTGAAAATTGATAGTACAATGATAATATTAATTGCATAGCTAACTTATTCTAATTGAATGGCAGCTGTATTAACTACCTATAACAGAATTCTAATTGAAATTTGGGTCAGAGCCCAACTCAAAATACAAGACAGGTTATATCATATTCCTAAAAATGAAACACTACTGCAACTGTAATATCAGTCGGATGAAAATTCACCAATTTCAAAGAATGCTAAACATAGAATCCAAAAGTGGTTTTTGTTGATACTTGCGGAGAAATAAATCAAGAACTAAAACACTAAAACACACTGTGCATGTTAATGTATGAAATTTAATCACTATGAGAACAAGGTAACAATACTCGACAACTCTAGCTGGCATATAATAAAATAGAGCATTTCTAAATGTTTAATTTTGCAAAAATGGTATTTTTCTCAAGCCTTAAAAAATGAACATTTGATTATGCGGAGGAAATCACAATAACATAGGCGCATTATAATCTCAAAAAGGCTTCACGTGAGAATTAAAATAATTCAACCAATAATTCTTCAAATTAAACACTGCGGAAATGAACATGAGTAACACCAGCAAGGAGAAAGAATTGAAGAATGCACTTGCTCGTCCATACACGGAAATGAATCTGCGTATTATAATCTCAACATATTTAGAGTCTTACATAGTAAAATTAGATGGCAAGAATCAAGAAACACTTAGCATTACCCCACAAAAGTTGGCTCCATGGGACAACCAATGAAGGTGAAAAAATATTTAGAAGGAGGGGTTGAATAAGTATATAGAAAAACTTATAGCAATAAAAACTCAAGGATTTTTATTCTGGTTCCTTAAACTCAACTGCTCCAATCCACCCTATCAAGAGTGATTTGTTTTTCTCAACAAGGACTTAATCCACTATTAAATCAACTGATTACAATAGCAAGCACTAAGAGCAACTGTTCTTAGTCTTCTTAAGAACTACTGATCCCAACTAAATCTTCTTAAGGATCTTTTACAATCAAATGTAAGAATAATAAAAGTGTTTAAATTGCTTCTAATTAAGCTATATTACAACTGTGATTTATCACTTAAGATTTAAGAACTATGAAATAAATTCAGCTAATGAGAATAAATTGTATGAGAGCTTGTAATGAATTTCTTTCAAGTATTTCGTCAACGGAAAAAGACTGATGGAGTCTTCCTTTTATAGGCAAAGAGGTCCAAGTAGCTATCACGTTGAAGGTTGTGTACTAAAAGGTCTGAGCCTTTTTGTCTTCACATCACATGACTTTTCTTAGAAATAGAATGCATAGAGAAATTCTTTTTGTCTGTGTTCTTGTGTCTAGGATAAAAGAGGAAAGAGTCGTTTGGCCATTCCAACGGACATAACTTTGAATTCTTCTTCAACAAGTTTCAGCAAATAATCATCAGAGTCTTGAGCAGTCAGAGTCTTCTGATGTACATCAGAGTTTGCTGAATCAGAGCAATGCAGCAAGTGTGCTTTCAGCGTGTAATTGTTTAGAGTAGAGTTTGGGATCAGATCCTCAGTACTGGCAGCGTTAGTACTATCAGAGTCTTCTGAAATAAACTGAGCTTGAAACTCTTCATATATAATTCTTCAATGCTTCAGATGCTTCTGGCTTCTGCTTCAGATCCTTCTGTAGACAGCGCTCAGAATCTTCTGTAGGCAGCGTTCAGAATCTTCTAATAGATGTTTCTGACGCTTTAGAGCCTTGCATATTTTTCATGTTCAGATCTAATTTGCTTCCAGAATAATATTCACTTTAATATCTGCAGTAAACATTCTTAAACAAATTTTAGAATATATAATTCTTGAATACAAAATTTCATAAGAGTTATCATCAAAACATAGAGATATTATTAAGAATCAATCTGTGTTCTAACAATCTCCCCCTTTTTGATGATGACAAAAACATCAGAAATTTTGTTCAATAAACAATATAATTATAACTCCCCTTGAGATGATGAATCTCCCCCTGAGATGATGAATCTCCCCCTGAATTGAATACTTAGAAGAATTAGAATCTTCCCTTTTTGCATAAGCATTCTTTTTCAGAATCAGAGCCTGATTGTTCCAAAAATTAGATCTTGACTTTGGATGCATGTTTCAGAATTAGAGTCTGATAGGTTAGAACTATGATCTGGGGATCTCAGAGTTACTTTTAAAGAATTTGTCAGAGTTTTCAAATGATCTGAAATACTAAGAGTTCACGTTAGTTATAATTGATATGTCTGAATTTCATTTAGGTAGAGTTTATTTGAACAGTCAGTTCCATTTTCTCCCCTTTTTTGTCATAATCAAAAAGTAAAACTTTTAAAGACAAATAAAGGAAATACAGAAAAGAAATATCATGAGAGAAAACAGCAGAGTCATTCATTGATTCAGATAACAAACAGACACATCATCAGATAAATTCAAGTACATCTGCACAAACATCAGATACAGAAAAAAAAATAAACTAGGTTTGCTTGGACAAAATCATCTTCAATAGGTGAGTGATCTCAGATGAAGATTCTTCTTGCTTTGTCATCCATTTAGCCATGTTGTCATTCTTCTGATCTTGCTTGGACATCTATTGTGCCATGTCTTCAGTTTTCTGGTCTTGTTTAGCCATCCATGACTTAATCTCAGATTGTCCAGCTTCCAAAACTGTAATTTTATCTTCCAAATCTAGATTCTCTTTCTTGATTTCAGATGAAGAAGGTGGGGCAGATTCTGAAATAGGAACAAAGTCAATTTCCATAGGAGATGCAGAGTCATGAGCAACAGATCTAGAGGGATTTTCCACAATTGTCATAGCCAGTGGATTTTCTTCAAAAGCAGATTCTGTAAAAGCTTCTGTAGCAGATACTTCAGAAGATGAAGGCACATCTTCAAGAAGTAAAGGTGCAAATCATTTCACATTCCACATCATGCTTCTGGCAGTTTCAGTAAATCTTAGCTTCGCATCATCAGAACATACACTCTTCAGATTTGAGGCTACAATATTGAATCTGTTAATGAAGTTATTCCAGATAGCATCAGATTCATTTGCATCCATGGTTGACAAGCATCTTTTCTGAACAGAGTCTAAATGCATCTTTATTTCTTTCATAAAATTTGCAAATAAATTATCAACATTTAGTCTAGTTTTTGGTTTTAGAAGGGTTTCCAAGGTGAATGACTTGGGTTGAGGTGGAGGTGGAATGGTGAATTTTGGAATGATGATTAGAGGATGAGGGTAGACAGGAAGAGATGGATGGTCAGATGAAGTGGTAGTTTTGGATCTGGTTAAGGCATTAACCAAACATGGTTTTACATGTGATGCATAAGAAACGACATCAAATGTGGTTGAAGTGTAAGGAATAAAAACAGATTTATCAGACAATAGAGGTTCTGATGAAATCATATCTGGAAGTTCTTTTATGTAGGTTTGAAGAACAGATGGTAGAATGATGGAAATTTTAGGTTTAAAAGGAGTGGTAGAGTTAGATGGTTCTATTATGTCATAGAAATTTTTAAACTTGAAACCAGAAGGAAGGGGATCATAGGGGAATGGTTTAAAGGAAGCAAATGAGACAAACTCAGATCTCCTGGGTTTAGGTTTTGGAATGGTTTTAGGAATGAGAGTTTCAGATGAAACAGGTGGTTCTGGTTGTTTAGATTCAAATTCTCTGAGAGAGGGGGTGAGATAAAATCTGGATGAATATCAGATTCAGATGAATCAAATGAGGTGGTTGGGGTACAAGATGTAGAAGAAACTTCAAATACAGTCTTGAGAGGTTGAACATCCAGAATCTCAGAGTCAGGTATATTATATTCAATAGGATTGGATGATTCTGGTAGAATCTCAGAAGGTTTGGATGGAGGTGGTTCAGATGCAACTTGTTCAGGTGCAACAGGTTCAGGTGTAACTGTTTCAGATGCAACAGTTTCAGGTGCAACTGGATCAGATTATATGGGTTCAGATGCAGCTGGTTGTTGTATTTCTGGTTGTTGTTGTGTTGTAGGTTGTTCTGTTGGTTTTGTTTGTGGTTCTGATTGTGGAATTTCAGATGATTTATGTGGTGTAGTGGAAACATGATCAGATGATTTTGGTGGTTGAGATGTTTGAGATGGAGTAGGAATAGTTTTATTTTGAGTGAGAGGGGGTTCAAGCACATAACTAGTTGTTGATATATTTACAGCAATTTTAGGAATATAAGGTAAATATGATTTAGTACCTTTAGTCTTTATGCGCTTGGTGGGAACAGAGGGAACTTCTCCAGAAGCTTTTCTCTTGATCTGCTTCTGTGGCTTTTCAACAACTCTTGGTTTCTTCTGAGCAGCAGCTTCTTCTGCCTCTAATTGTTTCCTTTTCCTTGTGTTCTCATCATACACATCTGGCATAGGTTCTCTTGCTCTTATCAGAATATCTGCAGGAATAGGTGTTCCATCTGCCTTGCACGCATCAATATACCTAACAATAATCTCCCTGGGTTCTTCAGCACCAAAGAGTGGAAAATCTTGAACTGGAATCCTCTTCTGACTAACTTCAG
Organism: Lathyrus sativus; assembly: GCA_963859935.3. Lineage (NCBI taxonomy): Eukaryota > Viridiplantae > Streptophyta > Magnoliopsida > Fabales > Fabaceae > Lathyrus > Lathyrus sativus. The sequence continues at coordinate 556,464,361 of OZ012741.1, forward strand.
AAACATTTAGCTTCTTGGGAACATCTGTGAGTTCATCCACAATCTTTAGCCTCTGAAGACTCTTTGCATTCAATGGTTTTCCAACAATTGATTCAAGCTCATCTTTAACTCCAGCTTCATAAAGAGCAGTTACCAGACCATTCTCTGTCAGAATGTCTGAGATCAACCTTCCAAAGGGAATCCACGTCCTGATCTTCTGTCCATTATCCTTTACAGATTCTCTTGATGCATTGATATGATTCCACATATGCATAAAGAGAATGTATGGAAGATCTAGCTTTGTACTCTGACTCAAACAGTACATAAAGTAGAGTTGTTCATTATTCACATAATCTGGAGAATTGGTGGATTTTCTGTGATGGATGCATCCCAGAAAAATCTTTGCCCAGATTTTATAGTCAGGTTTCAGATCCTTAAATTTGTTAGAGGCCTGTCCAGATGTAATGACTTCCTCATAAACTTCTTCCATATCCATACACCCAGCTGGCAGATGACACACTCCATCAGTCTCCTCATACCCTATGAGTTTTCTGATGAGATCTTCAGTGATGATGATCTCCTTTCCCAGAACAGAAGAGAGGATGAATTTTAGATAAACAGAAGCATGAATCCAGAATTCCTTCACAAGATGTGGGTACACTGGTCCAAATAACCTGTCAAAATACTTGACCCAGCCTTGTGCATAAATAATAGAACGTAACTCAAACCCATTTTCAGCTAGAGAGTCAAATTCCACCATGGATTCACAAAGAACTTCAAGCTTGTCCACAGGGATTAACAAGGTTCTTTTTGGTTCCTTAAAGGGAGTAACACCCAAGTTTGAAGATGTAATAGCAGTCATAGATGATTGAAACTGAGCTGATGTTGAGGATGAAGTTGCCATTGATGAAGATGAAGATGATTTGGACGAAGGTTTAGGGTTTTTGTGAAGAGTAAAGAGAAGACAGAAATGCATAAATTGTTGGTGAAGTGAAAAGTGTGAAATGGTGTGAAATGTGGTATTTATAGAGAAATAGGGCACACAAACAGTCACAAATAGCATGTTCCACTTAGCAATTAATGACATTTAATGAAAAGAATAAAAATCATTTCAAAGCATTAATTGATTCTGACAATTTGGGGGGAAAATCAAGATTTTCACTATTCAAACAATACCTCAAATGTCTCTTCAGTAATGTGCACGCCATCTTTTTAGATTCAGAGTGACACGTGTTTGCTTGCATGTGCTTCTGAATTCTCTTGAGAAATGAAACGTTAGCCAACGTTCAGATCCTCTAAGATTGGTTAGTTCAGATACACACAAATAATAATAAATCAAGAAATCAAATAAATTACAGATGAAATACTTCAGAGTTTTAAACATTTTGCATCTGAGAAATTTGCTTATGATAAATATCATTATGGACAAAAATCTATACCAATATTTTTCAGAATAAATTTGAACCTATCTTCAGCAAGGGGTTTTGTGAAAATATCATCCCACTGATGATCTGTATCAACAAAGGCTAAGTTTATAATACCCTTCTGAACATAGTCTCTGATGAAATTATGTTTAGTTTCTATATGTTTTGCCTTAGAGTGTAAAATAGGGTTTTTAGACAAACATATAGCAGAAGTATTATCACAGAATATAGAAATGTTACTTTCAAAGATCTGATAGTCTTCTAGCTGACTTTTCATCCAGAGCATCTACGTGCTACATCCAGCAACAACAATATATTTTGTCTCTGTAGTTGATAGTGCAATTGTAGGTTGCTTCTTGTTGTACCAGGAGATTAAATTTCTTCCTAGAAATTGACAACTTCCAAAAGTACTTTTTCTTTCCACTCTTTCTCCAGCGTAGTCAGCATCACAGAATCCAACTAATTTGAATTCATCAGATTTTCTGTAACACAAACCCACATTAGAAGTACCTTTCAGATACCTTAGAATCCTCTTAACAGCTGTTAAGTGTGATTCTCTAGGATCTGATTGGAATCTTGCACACAAACATACACTGAACAAAATGTCAGGTCTAGAAGCAGTTAAGTAGAGAAGAGATCTTATCATACCTCTGTAGAGTTTCTGATCTACTTTCTTACTTACCTCTTCCTTACCAAGAGTACTTGTTGGATGCATGGGAGTCTTTGCCATCTTACTATCAGTCATGTTAAACTTCTTCAGAAGCTCTTTAATATTTGGTCTGATGAATGTAAGTGCAATCAGGAGTTTGGTTGACTTGAATTCCCAGAAAGAATCTTAATTCTCCCATCATGCTCATCTCAAATTCAGCCTGCATACATTGAGCAAACTCCTTTCCCAGCATAACATTGGTAGATCCAAATATAATATCATCCACATATATTTGACAAATTAAAAGATCTTTCTTAAATGTTTTACAAAAGAGAGTTGTGTCCACTTTGCCTCTGATAAAATGTTTCTCTAGAAGAAAATTGCTTAATCTCTCATACCAAGCTCTGGGAGCTTGTTTTAAACCATAAAGAGATTTCTTTAGTTTGAAAACATACTCTGGAAATTTTTCACTTTCAAAACCAAGAGGTTGGTGAACATAAACTTCTTCTTCTATAATTCCATTTAGAAAGGCACTCTTAACATCCATCTGATATAGAGTGATGTTATTCTGTGCAGCAAAAGAAATGAGTAAACGAATAGACTCTAACCTGGCTACAGGAGCATAAGTCTCTGTATAATCAATTCCTTCTTGATGGCTATACCCTTGAGCAACAAGCCATGCTCTGTTTCTCTCAACTTCTCCTTTTTCATTCAACTTATTTCTGAAAACCCATTTAGTTCCAATTATGTTGAATCCCTTTGGTCTTGGAACCAAATCCCAAACATCATTTCTTGTGAATTGATTGAGCTCTTCTTGCATGGCAACTATCCAGTCATTATCTTGCAGAGCTTCATCCACAGAAGTTGGTTCAATAACTGACACCAACCCAAATAATGATGCTTCAGATGATCTGAGGAAGGATCTTGTTCTAATGGGGTCATCTTTCTTTCCAATGATCACATCCTCTGGATGAGAGGCCTTGATTCTGGAAGATGATCCTCTAACAGTTGATTCTTTAGAAATGTTTAAGTTGTTCATCTGAGAAGCTAAAGGAATTGCATCTGGCGTTGCTTCTGGTTTCTTCACTTGAGCTTTGTCTGCCTCTGAGCCTTCAGAGTCTGTGAGAATTACTTCTCTATCTGCAGAACTTTCAAACTACTTTGGCTTTTTAATGCCAAGCTTATCATCAAATCTAACATGTATAGATTCCTCCACAATCTGTGTTTCAGTATTGTATACTCTGTAGCCTTTAGAGTGTTCAGAATACCCAAGCATGAAACACTTCTGTGCTTTAGAATCAAACTTGTTAAGATTCTCTTTAGTGTTCAGCATATAGCAAATACATCCAAAAGGATGAAAATATGAAATGTTGGGCTTTCTGTTCCTCCACAATTCATATGGAGTCTTTTTCAGAAGAGGTCTTACAGACACTCTGTTCTGAATGTAACAAGCTGTGTTTATTACTTCTGCCCAAAAGTGCTTTGCCAGATTACTCTCGTTGATCATGGTTCTGGCCATTTCTTGCAGAGTTCTATTTTTCCTCTCTACAACTCCATTCTGTTGTGGAGTTCTAGGATAGAAAAAATCATGAGCAATGTCATTTTCATTAAAATATTTGTTTTCAAATTCACCACCATGATCACTTCTGACTTTAATAATTTTAAACTCTTTTTCATTCTGGACTTGTTTGCAGAAGTTAAAGAACACAGAATGTGACTCATCCTTGTGTTTTAGAAACTTTACCCATGTCCACCTGCTGTAGTCATCAACAATGACTAATCCATACTTCTTGCCTCTGATGGATGCAGATTTCACTGGTCCAAACATATCAATGTGAAGTAATTCTAATGGTCTTGAGGTTGAAACAACATTCTTAGATTCAAAAGAAGATTTTGAAAATTTTCCTTTTTGACATGCTTCGCAAAGAGCATTTGAGTTGAACTTCAGCTTAGGAAGTCCTCTGACCAGATTGAGTTTATTAATCTGAGATATACGTCTCATATTACTATGCCCCAATCTTCTGTGCCAGACCCATTGCTCATCATTAACAGACAAGAGGCATTTAACATTTTGAACCTTAAGTTCTGAAAGATTGATTTTGTAAATGTTGTTCTTCCTCTTTCCATTAAATAGGATTGAGCCATCATTCTGACCAACAACTTTGCAACATTGTTGATTAAATATTATATCATAACCATTGTCACTTAATTGACTTATGGACAATAGATTATGCTTTAATCCTTCTACAAGAAGAACATTAGATATAGAGGGAAGGTTACCATTACCAATAGTACCAGAGCCAATGATCTTGCCCTTTTGATTCCCTCCAAACTTCACTTCTCCTCCATATTTAAGCTCCAGGCTTTGGAACATAAACCTTTCTCCTGTCATGTGACGTGAGCAGCCAGAGTCCAGGTACCATGACTGGCGTCTTGACTTTTCTGCTAAAAACATCTGCAACAGGGATAATCTTATCCTTAGGTACCCAGATCTTTTTGGGTCCTTTTTGGTTAGTTGCCTTGAAAGTTGGTCTGAACTTCTTTCTTTTTACAACAGTTTTGTTCTGACTTACTTTTGGCTTAAACACAGGAACATTCTGATCAGAACGTGTGTGTTTAATGTCATTCAGATGACCAAACTTGAAATGAGAGTATAAGAGAGTTTTCTTAATAACAAGTTTATCAACAGGCATTGGATTTAAATCCTTTCCAGAGGAAGATTCATATCCAATTCCTTTCCTGTTGTTTCTGCTAACCCCATAGATCATTGAAGCCATCTTGCTTCTGTCTATGCTTTTAGCAAGAAACTTCTGAAAGCTAAAGTCATATTCTTCTAAAATGTTTTTGCATTTAGACTTACTTTCAGATTCAGAATTTTGTTGAACTTTTTCAAAATTGGCTTTCATTTTCAAATTATTTTCTTTTAGCTCAGCAACTTCTGATCTTAACAGATTATTCTCAAAATCAAGATTGCATTTAAGCTTATTGCATTTGAGCTTAATCTGATTATAATTTTTCAGGACTTCTGATAAGACTTTAATAAGCTTTTCCCTAGTGAGATCAGAAAGTACCTCTTCTGAGTCAGATTCAGAATCAGACTCAAATCCAGATGATTCTTCATTCTGATCTTCAATGCCTACCATCATAGCCATGTTGGCGCATTCATCTTCAGATTCTGATGAGGATCCAGATTCATCAGAGTCATCCCAAGTTACCATTAGAACCTTCTTCTTGTGCTCAGGCTTTCTTCTGGGCTTTTCTTTCTGAAGCTTTGGACATTCATTTTTGTAATGACCAGGTTGTTTGCATTCAAAACAAACAACTTCCTTCTTCCCAGATCTTTTTGGTCCAGAGGACTCCTTGCGCTGATCTGACTTTTTGAAGTTCTTGAACTTCCTCTACTTGTGCTTCCAGAGTCTGTTGATTCTTCTGGATAGCAAGGACAATTCATCTTCTTCTTTAGAAGAAGATTCTTCAGAGCTTTCTTCTAACACCTACAAAGTTTTCACAGATTTGTTAGATTTTAAGGCAGTTGACTTACTTTTCTTTTGAGGCTCATCTTCCTCAAGTTCAATTTCATGGCTCCTAAGTGAGCTGATTAGCTCCTCCAGAGTGATCTTGTTAAGATCCTTAACAAGCTTCAGAGCAGTGACCATAGGTCTCCATCTGATAGGCAAGCTTCTGATGATCTTCTTCACATGATCAGCAGTTGAGTATCCTTTATCCAGAACTTTTAGACCAGCTGTGAGGATCTGGAATCTAGAGAACATAGTTTCTATAGACTCAGATTCTTCCATCTTGAACGCTTCATACTTCTGTATTAACGCCAGAGCATTGGTCTCTTTAACTTGAAGGTTTCCTTCGTGAGTCATATTCAAAGACTCAAACATGTCAAATGCAGTTTCTCTATTTGTGATCTTCTCATACTCAGTGTGAGATATTGCATTTAACAAGATTGTTCTAGCCTTGTGGTGATTTCTAAACTCCTTCTTTTGGGCTTCAGTCATAGATTTTCTGTCTACTTTCTTGCCATTCCCATCAGTGGGATGAACATACCCATCTATGACCAAGTCCCACAAATCAGCATCATAACCAAGGAAGAAACTTTCTATCCTGTCCTTCCAATAATCAAATTTCTCCCCATCAAACATAGGGGGTTTTGTGCTGATTCTATCCCTTTCTTCATATCTGTTGTTACTGTTAGATGTTGAAGTTTCAACCATAATAACAACCAAATATATATCAAAGTTTTTCTCACTGGATCTTTTCTGTCACTGTGAAGTGGTAGCACACACAGAACCGGAGCTCTGATGGCAACTGAAGGTGAGAAAATACTTAGAAAAGGGGGGGGGGGGTTGAATAAGTATATAGAAAAACTTATAGCAATAAAAACTCAAGGATTTTTATCCTGGTTCGTTGAACTCAACTACTCCAGTCCACCCTATCAAGAGTGATTTGCCTTTCTCAACAAGGACTTAATCCACTATTAAATCAACTGATTACAATAGCAAGCACTAAGAGCAACTGTTCTTAGTCTTCTTAAGAACTACTGATCCCAACTAGATCTTCTTAAGGATCTTTTACAATCAAGTGTAAGAATAATACAAGTGTTTAAATTGCTTCTAATTAAGCTATATCACAACTGTGATTTATCACTTAAGATTTAAGAACTATGAAATAAATTCAGCTAATGAGAATAAATTGTATGAGAGCTTGTAATGAATTTCTTTCAAGTATTTCGTCAACGGAAGAAGACTGATGGAGTCTTCCTTTTATAGGCAAAGAGGTCCAAGTAGCTATCATGTTGAAGGCTGTGTACTAAAAGGTCTGAGCCTTTTTGTCTTCACATCACATGAATTTTCCTAGAAATAGAATGCACAGAGAAATTCTTTTTGTCTGTGTTCTTGTGTCTAGCATAAAAGAGGAAAGAGTCGTTTGGCCATTCCAACAGACATAACTTTGAATTCTTCTTCAACAAGTTTCAGCAAATAATCATCAGAGTCTTGAGCAGTCAGAGTAATCTGATGTATATCAGAGTTTGTTGAATCAGAGCAATGCAGCAAGTGTGCTTTCAGCGTGTAATTGTTCAGAGCAGAGTTTGGGATCAGATCCTCCATACTGGCAGCGTTAGTACTATCAGAGTCTTCTGAAATAAACTGAGCTTGAAACTCTTCATACAGAATTCTTCAATGCTTCAGATGCTTCTGGCTTCTGCTTCAGATTCTTCTGTAGCTTCTGCTTCAGATCCTTCTGTAGACAGCGCTCAGAATCTTCTGTAGGTAGCGTTCAGAATCTTCTAAGAGATGCTTCTGACGCTTCAGAGCCTTGCATATTTTTCATGTTCAGATCTAATTTGTTTCCAGAATAATATTCACTTTAATATCTGCAGCAAACATTCTTAAACAAATTTTAGAGTATATAATTCTTGAATACAAAATTTCATAAGAGTTATCATTAAAACATAGAGATATTATTAAGAACTAATTTGTGTTCTAACAACCAACACCAAGGTACTTGTCATAAATAAAAATTTTGGCAAAACCATATATAGAACAAGTTTTTTACAGTGGTTTTCAGAGAATTCCAGAATGCGATAAACTTGAAAAGAATGGAAATGAATTTTTGTATTCAATCTTCAGATGGTTCTTTTTACTAGAAACTATTAATTAATTGATAATCCGTCTCTGGCACCACCTGAGGAAGTATCTTTTAAACCTTTTGAAGTTTAAATCGAAGTTGCTACAAATTGGCTAAGAATTACTGTAGATTAGCTATTATTTTTGGGTTTTAGATATGGTGTTAGTGTAAAATAGAAACAATTGACACGTGACATTCATGTTAGTATTTTTTGTCACGTTGACATTACCACATGTATGTCATCAAAAAATTTCACATGACACTGTCACATAAGTCTCTGTTAGTGGAAACTAACGGGAGAGACTACATATATGGATGAAAAACTTTGTGAGGATCATTGTTTGAAGAAAATTTTTATAAGAACTAAATTTAAAAAAAAAAAAAATATATATATATATATATATATATATATATATATATATATATATATATATATATATATATATATATATATATATATATATATATATATATATATATATATATATTTAACCCTTAATTTTATATTATTTAAAACAACTTATATTTTGGATAGAAGAATTAGTCCATAAATCTCAATTCAACATTTTTTCACAATAAGATATATCTCAAAATTAAAGATGTGTATGTATAAATACATATCTCATCTTTTATACTTTTATATTATTTTATTTTATATAAGTTTGTTTACAATTTGTACCATGTATGTTTTTTAACCATAGTTTTAAATTAACATGTTTATTTTTATTTTTAAATTATGCATAATTTAAATTTTGTATTAATGTATAATTCAAAATTTAATTACTTTATAGAAGTTTATTTTATAAGATTGTGTTAATTTTGTGTGAATAACTGGGATATTCATCACTATGCATACATAACATGTGTTTTTACTTTGGTTGTTTGTCTTTCTCAATTCTCACACATTTTTATCACATGTCTTTCTTAATTTTATCATATGATATTTATGTTATCAAATTTTATTGTGACAGTATTTGGAAACTGGATAAGTAGTCAAAAGAAGGTTGGGAAAAGCATTTTTTGGTAGCTATGGTTATTTTTTAGGAAGTATTCCTTAATGTTTTGGCATGAGTATTAAAATTCTTCCCAGCAACAACGACGGAATAAGAGTGCAATGTAATAATCAGTGTCTGTAACGACATCTTCATGTCTTCATCTTTTAAATAATGCAATGTGAAAAGAATGCAGTGTAATAATTTTTCAAAAATTTATTTATTTTGTTACTACTATATTATTTTTTAGTTTTTATAATTTTTTTTAAATATTAATGTTAAGAATTCTATATCAGATGATATATGATCTGAACATGTATTTATAAGTGGGATGTAATTCTCATCCTACCAAACAATTTTGTAGGATTACTTAGATCCAATCACACTTTCTCATCCTACCAAACAATTTTGATGGCTTGGCTTTTATGGTTCTTTCTCAACCGGTACTTCTTATGCCTCAAATTCTCTTCAGATTGAGAGAAGAGATAATTTGTTTGTGTCTAGTATATTGGATATCATAGCCTATATATATATATATATATATATATATATATATATATATATATATATATATATATATATATATATATATATATATATATATATATATATATATATATATATATATATATATATATATATATATATATATATATATATATATATATATATATATATATATATATATAGTGTGATGGCCAATTAGGGTTCCCATTATTCTCAAATGGGTCATCATGACATCCACTCATATTTGAGTGCATACCTAATTATTTAATTAATTAATTAATTCATAAATAAATAAATAAATAAAATCTAAATAGCATTTTTAATATTATTTGATCACTTAATTATTTAAAGGCATTTAATTGATAAAATAGCTAATATAATAAATAAATATATTTGACCACATAATTATTGGAATATTAATATATTACTATATTCTTAAAATATTCCAACAATCTCCCACTTAGACAATATATCTTAATAATTATATCATAATTCTTTAGGCGCGCTTCCGAATGCTATTTTTCTTTAGATTTCAAATTTACAATCTGATCCACCTCATACATCAATAATCGGATCACCGCGGTTGTCGTCACTAACGTATAACGTGACAGAACTTCGATGACCACCACATCAACATACTTGATGACATAGATCGATATGGATGAGTGGCATGAAGATTTCATGCAATGTGATCTCTAAATCATGCATATTTCTAACTGGTCCTACTGGAGTCTTTAGTGAGATCAAACTGAAGTTCCTTAGGTGCAATAAAAAATTTGCAATATTTGCACATAACAAAAAACTTGATATTGTTATAACAATAATACCTCATAATTAGGTATATTGGGCTTTTGATTTTGGGTTTTGCTTTGGGAACAAGCAAGCTAAATCTATAAATAGGGAGTAACCCTATTATTATAAAGGGTGATTTACTTGAATAAAATTGTAGTTTTGATCACCATTGTGCAACGATAATAATAGGGTTACTCCCTATTTATAGATTTAGCTTGCTTGTTCCCAAGGTTCGTTGATTCACTAATTTCTTTTTCTATTAAAGTGATAAGTACAAATTTCTTTTTCCCTATTTTGTATTGAATCCCTAATTTCTTTTCTTCTCAATTCAATCGATTTTTCTTGTTTTCATCAGTATTGTGCAACGATACAATCTTTGAACCAAGTCTTGAGTTTAATTCCAACACCTGGTATTTAGAGCACTGACTGAGCGATTCGTAGGAAGCAAAACACGATGGTAATAGCGATGAATTATCCAAATAGACATTTTTCGGCGAGTCTTCTAATTCTGAAGGGTCAGAATTACGAGAATTGGTGTAAACAGAGGAAAGTAATTTTCTGTTGTCAATATCTTTGAGATCTTGTGAAGGAAGAATTAACACCACTTGCAGAAAACACGTCAGATCAAGAAAAATTGCATACAAAGAATTGAAGAAGAAAGATTATAAAGTTCTCTTTATAATTTATCAATGTGTTAATTCAGACAATTTCTAAAATTTCAATGATGTAGAATCAGTGAAAGGAGCATGAGAAATCTTGGAGAAATCGTTTGGAGACACAGAGAAGTTGAAAGAGGTGAGGTTACAAACTCACAAAAGGACATATGAATTGCTTCAGATGGAAGAAAGTGAAAGCATAACAAACTTTTTCACTAGGATTACAAAACTGGTGAATCAAATCAAGGTATATGGAGATGTTGACATCAAGATCAGTTGTTGCAAAGATATTAAGGACATTGACTCCAAAGTTCGACCATGTAGTAGTAGTCATAGAAGAGTCGAAAGACTTGTTAGCATTGATAAATGAAGAGCTTCAAGGGACGCTTGAATCTCATAAATAAAGAATGACTGAAAGATATGTAAGAAAGTTGAAGAGTGATATGGCTTTGAAGGCACAATCAACAAGAGAAAAGAAAAGAAAATGGAAGTGGTTTGATAATAAAGGTAGAGGAGGCTACAATAATTCTGATGGTCGAAGTCAGCAAGAAAGAGGCTGATCAAATCAGAAAAAATCCTCATACCAAAGTAACATAAAAGGTGGTGCTACAGGTAGAGGAAGAGGTGATGGTCGAAAACCTGACAAAAGTCATATTTAGTGCTTCAATTGTCAGAAGTATGGTCACTACTCTAGTGATTGGACTGAAAAATAAAGAGCCAAGACAATGATACAAAGCTGGCAAAGCATGAAGAAGAAGAAATATTGTTGATGGTCACAACAAGAGATGAAGAAAGATTCTAGGACCAACGGTACTTGGACTCAAGATGCTCATCACACGTGACTAGTAGGAAGGATTGACTTGTCAACATAAAACTCTCAATGAAAAACATGGTGAAATTTGCAAATGACAAAACTCTAGCAGTTGAAGGTATTGATGATTTTCTGATTATGAGGAAAGATGGAAAGAGGTCAGTAATTTCCAATGTAATGTACATAACATGCATGAAGAGTAGTTTGCTCAGCATAGGGCAATTGGTTGAAAAGAACTACAAAATGTCAATTGAAGACAAAATGATAAGAGTTCTTGACTCAGGTGGAAGGTTAATCTTGAAGGCTCTCATGTCTTAAAATAGAACCTTCAATATTGACCTTAATGTGATGAAGCACAAGTGCCTTGTAACTGCAGCTAGCAGGGATGAATGGATATGACACTATCGACTAGGTTATCTCAACTTCAAAGACATCAAAGATCTAAAGAGAATAAATATGACTTCAGGGTTACCGTAAATTTATATTCCAAATGAAGTGTGTGAAGAATGTTTGTAGGCGAAGGAACACAAGAAAATCTTCAAAAAGGATGCGGGAATCAGGTCGAAGGAAGTTCTTGAAGTTATATACTCTAATGTGTGTGAACTTATCCAGGTGGATTCAATTGGATGAAACAACTAGTTTGTCACATTCATAGATAATTTCAGTCAAAAAATTATGGACTTACTTGAGCGAGAAGAAAAGTGAAGTGATCGAGGTATTTTTCAAGTTTAAATCAATGGTCGAAAGACGAAGTCGTCGAAAGCTCAAGATCTAAGGACAGATGGTGGTGGAGAATATGTGTCAAAAGACTTCGACACATTATGTGAGAAAGAATGGATCGTGCATGAGGTAGTGCCACCATACACTCCACAATATAATGGAACTGCAAAAGGAAGAATATAACCACAATTAATATGGTGAAAAGTATGTTGAAAGGTAAGCATCTACCCAAAGAACTATAGGGAAAGGTTGTGTCGACTGCGGTGTACATACTGAACAAATGTTCGACAAAGAAGCTAAAAGGAATTACGCCAAAAGAATGTTGATCTGGTGTCAAGCCTCGCTCGAGTCATTTGAAGGTATTTGGATTTATAGCACATAGACATGTGTCAGATCAGTTAAGAAGAAAAACTGATGACAAGTCGAGCCAGATGATCCTAACAGGATATAATTTGACTGGAGGTTACAAGTTATTCAGCCCAGTAAATAAGCAAGTAGTGATCAGTATAGACGTGACCATAAATGAGCTTTAGGAATGGGATTGGACTGAAATTGTCAAGAAAGATTCGAGTGAAAATCTTATGTGAAGAACCAACAAATGAAGTCAAAATAAAAGTTTGACAAGAAGAAGTCAGAGGTCAAGCAAGACACATGCTTGCAAGGTTACAAGAATGTGTGATTACATTAGATGATGCAGATGATGATGAATGTTAGCTGGTATGTTGTGCTTTATATGCAAATGTCGAACCAGTCAATGTAGCTGAGGCATTGAAGGATCCGAAGTGGGTGAAAGCAATGAATGAGGGATAAAAGTCCATCAAAGTCAGTGACACTTGGTTACTTATCGAATTGCCTTAAGAAAAGAAGGAAGTCAATGTGAAGTGGGTATACAAGGTGAAATTGAATCCTAAAGAAGAAGTAACTCAACACAAGGCGAGAATTGTGACGAAAGGATTTCTTTAGAAAGAAGGAATCGACTTCGACGAGGTATTTGTACCCGTTGCTAGGATCGAAACAATCAGGTTGGTTGTTGGTCTAGCAAACATGAACAATTGGAACATATGTCAGATAGATGTGAAATCACTACAAGGAAAAAGGAGATTTACTACACTTGAGTTGCGACGGTTATCAAAAAACCGTCCTTATTCTTGGATTGCGACGGTTGTCACGACAGTTAGGGTCAACTGTCATAGACTTTTTGCGATAGTTATCAAAAAACCGTCCTTATTCCTGGACTACGACAGTTCTCACGACGATTTAAGCCAACTGTCGCAAATTTTTTAAGCATGTTGTATAAAATAATGTGATAGTTACCAAAGAACCGTCCTCTTTCCATACTCGCGACAGTTAAGGCGAACTGTCGCAATTACTTTAGCCAATCATAATCACTATTTTTTTATTCCTTAATTTTCTACTTTTTTCTTCATTTTTATTTTCTAACCTTTTCAATTTAATTAATTAATTTAATAAATGATTATTATAATTATTATAATTTTCATGACAATGTAGCTTAATATTTTTGTCTAAAATAATAGTAAAATATTTTCTGTTTTATTATATAAATAGTTAATTTTTATTAAAATTAATTTTGGTAACAATGATAATATATATATATATATATATATATATATATATATATATATATATATATATATATATATATATATATATATATATATATATATATATATATATATATATATATATATATATATATATATATATATATATATATATATATATATATATATATATATATATATATATATATATATATATATATATATATATATATATATATATATATATATATATATATTAACATTTCAAACCCATTTGTTTCACGCTCAGGAAACCTAATTTCTTCCTCATACACCTCTGCTTAAAATTATTGGCTAGGGACTCAATTTTCCTTCTGGAAAAGTTCTCCTGTATTTTGGGGTTTCCAAAAATGGATAGTTGGTTCTCATCTTCAACCTCACCGAGTGACGATCAGCAGAAACTTGCTTCCTTTTCTTCTTCATCTTCCTTGCTTACATATTAGAACTTATACGCTATATCTCAACAGGAGCAAGACGCTTCCAATTCCGCCATCAGCTTCGATTTGGAATCCGCTGTTAGATCTGCTAACAACACTGTCACTGGTACTTTCAGCGTGTAACTTTTTCTACTTAATCTTCATTCTAATTGCATTATATATACATTCAATTAGGTTTTCTTTCATTTTTGTTTGCAACATTAGGAATCATTATTATGCTAAAGTGTGTTTCAATTTCGTAAGAGTAGAATTATAAATTCCGACTCAGGAACACAACAAGTTGTAATCTGATTGCCCATATGATGGTTCTTGTTTCATTTGCATTTATTTTTAGGTATTTCATTGATAGTATAAAAAAAGTTCAATGGGAAAAACTATATGAACTAGTTGAATGTCGTAGAAGTTTGGTTCTTAAACCAATTAATTATGACTCATATGGACTCTGATGTTAAGCATTGGTTAGTTCAGGGAGAGTGAATTAGATTCAGGAAGGTATGGCAGAGTGGTTGGGATTGAGAAGTTTAAGTAGCTTATGAATTTTGATGATTAGACTCAGTTTATTGCTTATTTTAAGCGTTGTTAGCTAGTTTCTTAGTTCTCCTTAGCTAGTTTCTTAATTCTCCTTAGCGCTACATTCATAGTTGTCAGTTTTCACTCAATAGCGCAATAATGTGGTGTGATAATAGAGGAGAAGATCAAAGATGTCCCCTAACTGCTACTTCTTTTCTATGTTGCATTCTTATTTGTGGAGATCTTGAGCTTTGCTATTTTGAGAGTGTAATGTTTTCAGAAGCCTTCTTTTGCCCATGTCACATGCTCGTTTTTGAATGATTTAGAAAGATAATTAGGATTTTATCCCTCCTTTTTTCAGATATGAGAGTTAAAT
Source organism: Lathyrus sativus (assembly GCA_963859935.3). NCBI lineage: Eukaryota > Viridiplantae > Streptophyta > Magnoliopsida > Fabales > Fabaceae > Lathyrus > Lathyrus sativus. Next base: position 556,479,452 of record OZ012741.1, read on the forward strand.
CCTTTATTTCTCTTTACATGTTAAATCAGAGAGCCTCCATATTTAAACTTCTGAGCTTCCTTCTTGCCAAGCCCACTACTGTCTAATGTCATTTTGGTCGAGTTTGCCTGTTTTTGGCATCATTTTATTGACACTTTTTCACATGCTCTGGTTTTTATGTATGATAATCTTCCTTATTTTCCCTTTTGGCTCTTTTGATCTACATCCTCTATTGTTTTCTTACAAGTGTTTTTTAATTGTCGTTCCTTTTTATTTTATGGTTCTCTCAAATTACTCTCAACCTTGTTTAGGGTTTTCGAAGTTCGACTTCATCATTGCTACTCTCACATGCTCTAGTTTTGAGTGTATCAGTTTGTAGTCATCATTTCCATGATTATTGTAAATGCTTAACTTAAAATCAATGAATGTTTATAAGTTATGACATACCTTGAATCTTGAGCATTAATGTTATAAATTACTCAACCTTTATCAAAAATTTTAGTATGGTGGCCATCCTGTTGTAGCGTTTTTGGCATCAACCTTTACTTGCTACTAGCTGGGACTATTAACTATGCAGTCAGTGTAGTGTAGTAGTTCAAATTATTGAGATACTACACAAATGGCTCTTCTGGAAGAGGATTGATTCTTGTAATAGAGGCTATACTGCTTTTGTTGCATACACAGATGTAGACCCCAATGATATACAGTAGGCCATAAACTTTTTAGGTTATTGTGTTCTAATTTGAGGTAATCGCATTTCTTGGAAGAACAATCAGAATATTATTGATAGATTTAGTGCAAAGACTGAATACTTAGTTATGACTCTTATCACACGTGAACCCATATCGCTAAAACAATCTCCTTTTGAACTAAAATATTGTGAGTAAGGACTACGAGTCTTATTTCTCCACCAAACATTGTCTCTAGTCCAGTTATATCTAAAGAAATGACAATATCATTTAATCCTAATGAACAACCGGTGGGTATGTTCATTACGTCACTCTAGAGTTCAAGGATAACATACATGTCACAAGCTTGATACATATGTCATATGTGAACTAGCATATAAAGGTTCGCGAAGATTCACTATGTTTCCTCTTCTTATGCTTAGTTTTCAGTTGTATTTAATACAACTAGTTAGTGATACGTTTCAAGTAAAATGAAAACCATTTCTTCTCTTGGAAATGGTTTAACTTATTTATTCTTCCTATAAATTGCAGACTGCAATTTTCTTATTGTGTATCTAATTACCACATGATGTGTTCATTATTCTTAAGCACTTCAGATTAGTCTTTGAGTACTCTTTTAACTTTTCATCCAATAATGTTATTTTTGGATAGTTAATTCAGGGTATTATGACTGTTATTTTTGGATAGCTGATTCAGGGTATTATAACTTTTCTTCCTATAATGTTATTTTTGGATAATCACAAATTTTTTAAGCATATTGTATAAAATAATGCGACAGTTACCAAAGAACCGTCGTCGTCCTCCTTCCAATGAACACGAGTTTGTTTACAAAAGCCCCACCGGAAGCAATAGCCCTGCCACAATCATCTTCATAGTATTCTGTTTTCCTTCGTTCACCAAGCTACCGAAACCTTTTCTGGACTCTCTCCTAGCAGCAACATGGCTCTCACTATCGAGGTATTATCCATAAACTCTCTCACCATACTCAACCTCTCTTCCCCTTCGCCTTTCACCATTTATCATGGCTTTGCAGGGCGCAACAAACTCCGTGGAGGCTGTGGCTTTCAATTTTCTGACGGACAAAGAGATACTCAAGAGTAGTCGCGTTAAAGTTACCGATGCCATTCTGGTTGATAATCCCGGCCGTCCCGTAGATGGTGGATTGTATGATTCCTCTTTCGGTCCTTTTACGGATAGGTTTTCGTATGTATCTCAATTCAATTCCACCTTTTTTTCTACTACTTTTCATTTTTTATTAGGTTTTTGCTTATTCGTAATTCCTATTATGTTGATTGTTGGTGTTATACTTATATCTTATGGACAATGGAATACACTAGAGATTTGTTTTTTGACTTAGCTTTGTGGAGATGGGATTTGGTGGAGCTGTGAAGTGAACCATTTTTTTCTAATAACTGACAATGTTTATTTTGGTGTTGTATTGTATCTATACTTTGTAAGTTCTGTTTAACATTAAATTATGCTGTATTCACCTTTTGCTTGATGCAGTTGTAAAACCTGTGGTCTGCCCAAAGATCACTGCTCAGGTCATTTTGGTCATATTGAGCTCGTTGCCCCGGTCTACAATCCTCTAATGTTCACTTTTCTTAGAAATATTTTAAAGAAAACATGTTTCTCTTGCCATCACAACAAGTTAGATGCATCAATCATTCTAAGGCAGTGGATGGAGCTTCAACGATCTGTAAACCTCTTATTTGACAACAAATTTGCTTCCAAAAGTGAGTTTCATTTGGTATCATTTTGTTTAATTTATTTTGGAATAGTAATGTGGAGCTTGGTGTATTTCTGTTGGCTTGTAATTGGTCGATAGTAAAAAAAAAACAGCCTAATTAGCCTAATTCAGTTAGTAAAAGAGTAAATACACCCAATGAAAGTATACATGATTTTATACTAGATGTTTGCAAAGGGATCTCTCTCCCTTGATAAAAGATGAAATGTTATAATGTAGGAGGAAAATAATTACAAAAAGAAAAATGTAAAGTAATAGTAATAAAAACCAGAAGTCAATAACATTTTTAAAAACAAAAATGTAGGAAGATATATCTGAATAATTGACTTTTATGACTGCTCAATCCAGTAAGAGGAGAGTGCTCAATCCAGTAAGAGGAGAGTGCACTCCTATGTGTTCATTGTATACTTTTTGCTTTCCTTTTTCTTGCTTAATACAAATTTCTTCTTTCTTTGTCTCTTCTTCCTTTCCTTTTTGTAATCTTTATGCTTTTGTTTACTTAATACTGTTTTGTTCTGGGAATTCTTTCTTACTCAAAGGAAAGAATCCTAACAAAACATTATTAATTCCAACTTTCTTTAAAGATAATATTCTACAAAATTTGGCTCATCCTAACAGGACAATAGAGTGGAAAGTGTGGAATTATATAACCTTTCATAAAAAATTAAAGGAATGAATCTTCATAGCTTACGATATTTATGCATACATTTTATCCATATTTTTGTCTTTGATATTTCAATCGTCTAAGTGTTCTCTTCTCCTTAAGAGGAGCCAACTTATTTTTTGTATGTCTTCCTAATCTCTGAAATTAATACAATTTCTGTCTATTAAGCTTATTGACAATGTCCCAATATCTTTATGCTACGAGACATTAGATGGCTATCAGATGCTGGGAAACGCCTTGAAATGGCTAGGGTAGGAATTGGACATGCTCATGGGAAGGGTTCTCTCCGCCTTAGACTCTTACAAGGTGGTCGCTATCCAGAACTTGCATTGTGAGTTATTTCGGTGGACTGTTTATCTTTTTGTTTCCTTTGAAATTATCAAATTACTGGGATGCAGTTAAAAGTAGATTAGTTATCAGTATTTGTTTGTTAATTTTTAAGTTGGCTGAAGATTTGTACATAGGCATTTGAGACTAGAGATTCTTGAAGGGGTGGTGGCATTTCATACTGGCCAGTTGGAAAAATCAAAGCAAGCATTAGCTTCTGCAAGGGCAAAGTTTGTTCAGGTGGGTTGAAGTATTATAGCATATTGTAATAAATTTGAGTATGATAAGAATCAACATTTATGCACATTCTAGTTGTTGGTCTCCTTATTTGGTCTTGTAATAGTTGATAGCGGTCCTATATATAATAGTCTTAAGGAGCTTATAGGGTCGAGTCATGGATTCATTGTTTTGAAAATGTAAAATAAGATTGCCTGCAATAAACTCATAATGAAGCCTTATCACTTATTCTGTTCCATTCTACAGGTCTATTCAAAGGTAAGCGGAGAACAACCTCCCGAAAAATACACAATCGATGTTAGCTCGAAAGAGTTTTATGGTGAAGGATACAATGACAGTGACAAGAGAATTCCTGACATGACCATAATCAACAAGCAGCTCGGTAAGTTTAGGTTTCTGTTTCGGTTTCATCCTTCGTTCATACTATTTGATCTTCAACATTTCAAGTTAATTTACCTTTGAACGAATGTTGTCGTCTTTGCAGAATGGAATCCTAAGACTTCACTATGGGACATGCTTTAATCGACACTCACCTATCAGCACAGGACATACGCAGTAGCCATCAAGAAAGTGATTGCACAACCCATTGCAAGTTAAAAGGTTTAAACAAAAACATTTAATGGCAATGCCAGAAGGGTAGTGTTACATACCCAAGTACCTCACATTATATATTACTATTTTTGAATTTTTACATATATGGTAAATTTAATGTAGAGCTTTGCACTAGTAAACAAGTTATGGCATTTTTCATACATAAAGGAAAATTGTCCATTTGACTTGGTTGATTTTTGCAGTGTCCACGGAGGCTTCAAAAGGCAAATTACTCAAAAGCATGCAATGCTCTTCTGCTCAAGGTACTCTCATTCTACTTGTGAATTTTTCCATATAAGTTATTGAGTCTGGATAGATAAATATATTGATACACTATTGCTTGACATACATGTATCAATATAGTGCATTATCTCAGTCAACCATTGTGCCATGAGTCTATCACCACCACAACCCCATGTCCATTTTAGTATAAGAATTTTTCCATTTTGTTAATTGTATCTTGAACATGATCAAATTAATATTGGAGCTCCATGCAGGTTAGAGCATATCACCAAGTATAACCAGGTTAGTGTTTGTTCATTACATTAGGTGCAATTTACTTTGTTAAGCTTAAGCAAGTTCTAAATGTTTGTAACTCATTTGTAAGCTCTTAGAATTGACTCTCCTATCTACTCTTTTTATTTTAAGAAATTGTAAGAATGCTAATATGTATTAACCTCCATTTTGTGGCAGTGTATTGATCCTTGGTTTGGTATAAAATGGTCGAGCCTATTGTGCAAATCATATATCACCTAGTGATGCCTATGATTTAAATAAAAAAATTATCATCATGAGATATTTTGTTTTATCTGTGTTAATTTATCTTTCAAACAAGGTAAATAGAAGCATTAACAATTTGTTTTTGCTTACGAGTTGAAATTGTAACAAGGATGTACTTTCTTTTTCAAAGTGTTTTATTTTTTTGTCTTAGATATTGTATACATGCTATGTGTGATATGGTTAAAAAATTAGAGAACGCAAGGTGAATGATTGAAAACTTTTTAATGTTTGTATTTATTGTGTGAATATCATGAAGATTGATGATTGCCATTAATGTAACCTACAATAGTTGTATTCTGAATCCTAAACTGAGTGCCAATTTTTTTAAAAAAATATTTGAAACTTATGGCAGTTCAAACCACCATAATATACCATAGATTTTTTTAAAAAAATATTTGCAACTTGCGGCGGTTCAAACCGCCACAATATAATTTCAACAATGAAAACAAAAATCATTAAGCAAGTTAAGACGGTTGGAAACCATCACAATATGGAGATTACGACAGTTAGCTACCCGTCGTGAAAATAACGAAGGTTTGTACAACAGTTTTCACAACCGTCGCAATACGGCCTCGCGACGCACGTTTTTGCGACAGGATTGAAACCGTCGTAACTTATAAATTGAGAAGGTTCTAACCGTCGTAATCTGCCAAAATAACAGTCGCAATTTGCCAATTTTCTTGTAGTGAATGTACATTCCTGAATGACCCATTGGATGAATAAGTTTATGTTGCACAACCAGCTGGGCTTGTGAAACAAGGCAAAGGAAACAAGGTATACAGGCTGCATAAATCCCTGTATGGACTTAAGCAAGCTCTAGGAGCTTGGAATAAGAAGATATATAGCTTTCTAAGGGAGAAATAATTTGTGAAATGCACAACTGAGCATGAAGTATATGTAATAAGAAGCAATAATGAATTTCTTATACTATGTCTCTATGTCGATGACCTGTTGATAACAAGAAGTTGTAAGAAGGAGATATAAGATTTCAAACATGACCTAAGTCAGGAGTTTGAAATGTGAGACCTAGGAAATCTCTTGTACTTTCTTGGAATTAAGTTCTACAAGAGTAGTAGAGGCTTTATGATTCATCAAAGAAGATATTCACGTGAAATACTTAAGAGATTTGAAATGAAAGATTGCAACCCAACTTCAACTCCAACGGAGCTCAAATTGCAGTTGTTAAAAGACACAAATGAAGATGTTGATGATTCAACATAGTACAAAAGACTCATTGGATCACTTTGATATCTTTTTCACACAAGGCCTGATCTAACATACAGTGTGAGTATGGTGAGTATATTCATACAGAAGCCAAAGGTATCACACCTAGCAGCGACGAAGAGGATACTAAGGTATCTGAAAGGAACTCTCGACTATGGCATTTTGTTTCATGCAGATGATGAAGGAAACGAATGCAAGTTAGTGGGATACACCGACTCAAGTTGGTGTAGTGATATTGAGGATAGAAAGTCCACACTTGGCTATGTGTTTATGCTAGGTGGTGCACTAGTTGCTTGGAGTTCAAGAAAGAAATCAGTAGTGGCACTGTCATTATGTGAAGCAGAATACATAATTGCTTATCTCTGTGCATGTCAAGTAACATGGATGGTGAATTTGGTCAAAGAGATTATAGGGAAGGATCATGGAGCAATTACCATGAAGATCAACAACATGTCTGTTATCAATCTGGCGAAGAATCCGATAGCAAATGGACGAAACAAGCACATCGAAATGAGGTTCCATTATCTTCGGGAGAAGGTAACAGATGGGAAGATGAACTTGGAACACTGTAGAAGTGAGAATCAAATTACAGATACCTTTTTTCCTTTTGTTGAGTTAATGCTCATGACTCTTTATAAAGGCTTTTAAAGTGAGTGAAACTTTCTATGTGAAACTATTTCTCAATCATTTATTGGCATTTACCCGCTTCCATTTTTCTTATCATTTTGGAACACACCCATAGACATTTAATGTTCATAAATTACAACAATCCCCCACTTATTCTAATAATGACAAGTCTAATTCCAAAAAAACAAAGAATGTTAATACAATTAAGTATCTTTCAATTTGAACTTAACCTTATTAAGAATAACACAAAGTCTAATTGGAATGTTAGGTAGCAATGCTTTGAACCGTTATCCCCTATGATTATACCGACATTACCTTACACACACTCTTTAACGGTTCTTCGCCTACATCTATCGCCTAGCACTATTTTTGGCCATGTGCTTTTCCTGATTTCATCAATTTTTTTATGAGAGAAACTCCAACTCTCACTTTGAGATGGCATCATCTCGAAATTCACATAGGTGAAGTTCATATTATATCCTTTTCCATGAGACACATACCCTCAGTATTGAACCTCATTAAGAGTTTAAATAAAAAATCAACCTTCATTTTAAAGGTCAACATTATTACAAAATGTTCGACAAACATTCAACTCAACTACTTGTTTTTACCCATTGAATCTTAAGGTTAATGTTCTATCAACGTAAGATTGGGTTGCCACCACTTTTGGAATTCTTACTCAAGGAGTTTCAACCCATGCCTCTCGAGATTGTTTTTACTAAGTCTCTGGCCACTGGCTTAGTAAATGGATCAGTCAAATTATAGCTCGTTTGTATATAGGTGAGTGAAATGATTCCATCTTTAATCAATTTACTCAAGAAAGTATGTCTTTGACCAATGTGCCTAGACTTTCCATTATACACTTCACTGAATACTCTTGATACGGTGGCGTGACCATCACAATGTATCAACACTTTTGGAACATTTTCTTTAGCCAATGGGACTTCTAATAGAAGGTCTCTCAACCATTCTGCTTCTTGACCAGCGGAAGCAAGAGCCACAGACTCTGATTCCATGGTCGAAATAGTAATGCACGTTTTTTTCTTGCTCTTCCATGAAATTACACCTCTAGCTAATGTAAATATTCACCCAGTTGCAAATTTATGATCTCCAATACTCGATATCCAACTTGCATCAGTATATCCTTTTAGTATGGCAGGAAACCTATCATAGTGAAGGCCAATATCTTTTGTCTTTAAGAGGTAATCGAAAATTCTAGTTATGACCTTTCAATGTTCACCATTTGGGTTACTACTAAATCTACTCATCTTACTAACTGCAAATGTTATGTCTGGTCTGGTGTATTGCATTAATTATATTAGACATCCAATTGCACTTGCATATTCCAATTAGGCTACAATTCTTCCATTGGTCTTTTGAAGTTTGACACTAGGATCAAATGGAGTGTTTTCTTCCTTAAACTGTAGGTGTTTGAACTTATCCAACATTTTATCAATATAATGTGTTTGACTAAGTTCATAACCCCCACAATTTCGTTTTGCTTTGATCCCTAAAATAGTGTAAACTAGTCCAAGATCTTTCATCTTGAATGTGGAAGTCAGAAATTTATTTATTTCTAAGATTACATTCATCTCATTGCTAATGATCAACATATCATTAACATATAAACACAAAAATATTACAATGTTCCCACGAACCTTTGTGTACAAACATTTGTCACAAGAATTTGGAGTAAATCCATTTGAAAGTATGACAGAGACAGACTTTTGATGCCATTGTTTTGGTGCCTATTTTAAACCATATAAGAATTTGACAAGTTTGTATATTTTTTGTTCATTTCCAGGAAGCACATAACCTTCTGGTTGTTCCATGTAGATTTCCTCATCGAGATCTCCATTTAAGAATGTTTTTTAACATCCATTTGATGAACTATAAGATAATTCAAAGAGGTAAAGGCGAACAATACTCTAATTGTTGATGTTCTTGCCATTGGTGCATATGTGTCAAAGTAATACACACCTTCTTTTTGTCTAAATTGTTTTTTTTTACTTATCTTGCCTTATATGTGTTTAATGTATCGTCACTATGATATTTCTTTTTAAACACCCATTTACATCCAATAGGCATTGAACTCGTTGGAAAGTCGACAAGTTCTCATGCGTGGTTTAAAATAATAGAATCTATTTCATCTGTGATAACATCTTTCTAAAAAGATTACTTCCTTAAAGCCACTGCTTCTTTATAGTTTTTTGGATCATCTCCTAGTTGGAGAATAAAAGGGATCTTATGAACATCATTCCTGAAATTTCCTTCAACTAGATAAAAGGAAAGGAGTTGAGAATTAATTTCATCTGGATCTAGAACTTTACCTCTTCGGGCTATTTTGCTTACCCTGGGCTGAGGTTGTGTTTCAATAATCCACGAGATACTTTAGGGTTATATTTCAACAATTCATGGAGGATTTTCATCACGATATCCTTCATTCGTAGGAATATTAGATTCTTTATACTTTGTGATAAGGTTTTCAAAAACCTCCACATCTCGGGATTCAACAATTACGTTAGACTCCAGATTTAAAAGTTTGTATGCTTTGTTGTTGGATGCATATCCTATGAAAGCACATTTAATTCCTCGAGGATCCGGTTTTGTTCTTGTAGGATCCATATTCTTTTAATATGCCACACACCCCTTACTCTAAAATAACCAATATGTGGTGATCTACCTTTCCATATCTCATATGGAGAAATACCAGTTAACTTTAAAGGAATCATGTTCATTATATGACATGCAGATAGTAATGCTTCACCCTACAAATTAAATGGAAATTCAGAATGCATTAACATAGCATTTATTATTTCTTGATATGTTCAAAATTTTCTCTCGACTAGACCATTTTGTTGTGGTGTACGAGGCGTGGAACATTCATGTATAATGCCATATTCTTCACAATATGCATTGAATTCCGTTATGAAATACCGGTTTCTCCCACGGGTTAGCTGTTGGTGTAAGCCCTAGAGGCCAATACTTTTTGGTACTTGTATCGGATTATTCGTTTAATAATAAAAGGCATTTCTTTATTATGTTTGTCTTTCAGAATAATAAAGTCCCTAGAATAGTTAGTCAGTTTAATGAAATGTTAAGTGTGACTTAATCATGAGATCCCATTAAACATAAAGACATTATTCTTAAAATATCCGTAGTCAAGCTTTATTGCAAAGTGGGATAACATTAAAAGCATTGAGACTATTATGAAGATAGACTGATGATCACATCTCATGGATCATGGATAAAGAGTTATCAAGTCTTGACATAGGTATAAATATTAGGAGTAATATTTATACCGGATTGACCCGCTATGAGAATACTACATAGTATGTTATGCAAAGTGTCATAAGTTATTCTCATGGTGATAATGGTGTATTACCACCCTTCGACCTGAAACCACTATGGACCCTAGATGTAGAGTCGGGTGCTTTATTGCTGATCAAACATTATCCGTAACTGGATGATCATAAAGGCAGTTGATGGGCACTCCACGAAGCATGCTGAGGGACATGAGTGTCCTAGATGGAATTTGCCAATCCTGCATAACAGGAGAAATGTCTAAGGGCCCAATATTGAACTGGACAAGGATGACACAGTGTATGCCTTGTGTTCAATATAGACATAGGGGCAAAAAGGGTAATTGTACAAACATATATTATCACGAAAAAGGTTTTGTCAGATCACATGACATTTTCGTGACTTGGGTAGCAGTGATGTGTTGCTAGATACCGCTTACTGTTTATTATGTTAAATATATAATTTAATATAATTACCAACGTTACGAAATCCTACAGGGTCACACACATAAGGACAGTTTGATGAGAGATAGAGAAATCAAAGGAACACCGTAAGGTACGGTGCACTTAAGTGAAAAATAGAAATTCGGATAATATAAATTATTGTTATTTTATAATGGTTATAAAATAATAATAAAATAAATATATTTATTATAATAATAGTTATTATAATAATATATAATATTATTATGGATCATGTGAATTGGGTTTTTAGCCCGCAGCCCACAAGAGAGTCTATAAAAGGAACCCTTGTGATGAAGCTTTCACTTGATGCAATTTCGTTTTTGATTCTCTTTTCTCACTCAAATAATTCCGTTCGTAAGCAGCTAGCACTGTGACCGGAAGCTGTTCGTGTGGACTGAGTAGAGGCGTTGCACTTCATCAACGCTTGTGATCGCTGCATCAAAGATCTGAATCGCCACAAAGAGGTAACGATTCTATCACTGACCATGCTCATTCGTAAGGATCACTAAAGGAAATTGTTTTGTTTTCCGCTGTGTTTAGATCGCAATTTTCCATCAGTGGTATCAGAGCCACTTACGAAACCATGGATCTGATAGCTGTTAAATTTCCGTCTTTTCTGTATTTGATTCGATTAAAACACAGAATGAATTTAACAATAAACGATTAATTAAATTTGGCATCTGTTGTGTACGATTTGGATGATTGATGTTGATTATGCTTCAGAAACCGACATTAGTATGGTGAAGTTGTGCGATACATTGATCATCCATAGGTTACACAATTAGATCGATCACTTTTATATAAGATATAAGAAATTCTGATGCAAAGATGGTATATGGGATATACTGTTTTGATTTCAATCCATTCAATCACATAAGGATTGTAATTCTTTTTGAAAGATCATCATTTTCATTCGCTTCGGAATCCGACGTTAGTATGGTGAAGCAATGACATGTTGATCTATCATATTGAGTTATCAATCGAGTTGTGTTTGACGGCATGAAATTGTTGCATTAGGATTAATGGCAGTACAAGTGTTGTATTGCCGCAGACTTTTCCGGTTGGGGTTGTAAATGCACAAAAGTTGTGCAGGAAACGACGTGAAATACAATGAAGTGTTCATAAAATTTTTCGCCGGGGCAGGAAACGACGTGAACCACCGTCCGCTGACCGGGCAGCGGAACCCCCGGCTAAGTCTGCAAAGTGTGATCAATCAGCCGAAATTTAATTTAGTTTATTTAATTATCGGAATTTTAAACTAATAATAAAAGTGTGTTTATTATTATTTATTTGTGGTGATCAGTTATGGCCTTAGTTTTTCCTTTATTATTGTTTTGGGATTTTTGAATACGGCCTGCGTGTCGTGCCTCTCTCTCAATCTCTTTATGTAACTTCTTTTCTCATCTCACTCCCTCGTATGTAAAACGAGTTTTCCTATATGTAATGTAATATTATGTTATGAAAAAAAGAAAAAAAAAGGAGGAAGTATTCAATATTAAAGGAGGATAACCTTGGAGATCATGCTTGGAGAAGCTTAGATCGTTATTAGGTTAGCTTAGGTTCTCTCATTGGCTTGAGAGAACAATTGCGTTAGGGGCCATAATTGTATCTTTTTTATATGTATGTTGATGCATGTAATTGTATGTTGATGCATGTGAGAGACGTTTTGCATGTTAAGCCGGTGAGATCAAACTAATAACAAATTCCCTCAAAATTAAATATTAAGTTTATGCTTTCCAATTTTTAGCACTCATCAAGACTAGTATCAAGCATTGTAGGTTTCGCCTACGCGAGGTGCATGTTCTATATTAGTAAGGTGTGATGGGATGATTGTAATATCCAATTGCTAAAACAATGGGTCAAACTTAACTAAACAAATTATAATAAGATTATATATGTTTAGAAGCAAGAATTGGGAATGATTCATGTGATGGATCAGAATAAGGAGTTATTCACCCAATTGAAAATATTCGAGAGTTGTATGAGATACAATTGGAAGGAGTTCCTACCTAAATAACTTAGTTTTGTGTAATCAGCATAACGCTGACTTAAAACAAAGTGAAACATGGATCTCGACCCACTAGAAAGTATTCCAACGGGATTTTCCGAATTAAATGATGAGGGTCATTTGTTTTGAATAAAATAGTGGGAGCATATTTGATTAAAGGCCTAATTAAATATGTTGTTTTAATGATACTTATATTTTCATATTTCTCTTGTAGATTACCATGACAACAAACACATCGAACAATATTTTGCGATCCATCCTAGATAAGGAAAAATTGTCTGGGACAAATTTCCTGGATTGGCACCGTAATCTGAGGATTGTCCTCAAGCACGATAAGAAGCTGTATGTCTTGGAGACACCAGTTCCTGAGGAGGAACCTCCTAGTTCTGCATCAAAGGCAGAAAGAGATGCTTATAAGAAGCATTTCGATGATGCCAATGAAACCGCTTGCCTCATGCTTGCTACCATGAACTCTGAGTTGCAAAAGCAACACGAGAACATGTCTGCGCTCGATATGATCGGACATCTGAAAACGCTTTATCAAGAGCAAGCAAGAAATGAGAGGTTTCAGGTTTCAAAGTCCCTTTTTAACAACAAGTTAGCTGAGGGGGCCCCTGTAAGTCCCCATGTACTCAAGATGATTGGGTATGTGGAGAACCTTGACAGATTAGGGTTTCCCCTTGGAAAAGAACTTGCGATTGATCTGATCTTGCAATCGTTGCCAGAGAGCTTCAGTCAGTTTGTCCTGAATTTCAATATGAATGACTTGGACAAAAGTCTTCCAGAACTGCTAGGCATGTTGAGAACTGCTGAGCAGAATATGAAGACAAAAGGGAAATCCATTCTGATGGTCAGTAATGGAAAGAAACAGAACAAGAGGCCCATCAAACAGGGTGGTAGAGGGAAAGGCAAGGAAGTTGCCAAACCCAAACCCACTCCTCCTGTTTTGAAGCCTAGTGGAGGAATAGCAAAGGAGGGCACTTGCTTCCATTGCGGTAAGACCGGACATTGGAAGAGAAATTGCCCAAAGTACCTGGAAGATAAGAATAATGGAGTAGAGACTTCAAATTCAGGTATTTTTGTTATTGAAATTAATTTATCTACTTCTGCATCATGGGTATTAGATACTGGATGCAGTTCTCACATTTGTACTAATGTGCAGGGGCTAAAAAGGAGTAGAGATTTGGCAAAAGGTGAAGTTGACCTACGAGTTGGCAATGGAGCAAAGGTTGCTGCTTTAGCTGTAGGAACTTATGTTTTAACTTTACCTAGTGGTTTAATAATTCAGTTAGAGAACTTTTATTATGTACCTGCAATTAGCAGGAATATTATTTCCGTTTCTTGTTTGGACAAGTTTGGTTTTTCATTCATAATATGGAACAATTGTTGCTCCATTTATTTGAATGATATATTCTATGCTACTGCAAAAATGAATAATGGACTATATGTCCTTGATCTTGAAATGCCAATTTATAACATTAATACTAAAAGGTTGAAACCTAATGAGTTGAATCCAACTTACCTTTGGCACTGTCGATTAGGCCACATAAATGAGAAACGCATTTCCAAACTCCATAAAGATGGACTCTTGGACTCTTTTGATTATGAATCATATGAGACATGCAGATCTTGTTTAATTGGAAAGATGACAAAGTCCCCATTCACAGGAAAAGGTGAAAGGGCTAATGATCTTTTGGCACTCATACATACTGATGTATGTGGACCACTGAACATACCAGCCAGAGGAGGTTTTCAGTACTTCATCACTTTTACTGATGACTTCAGTAGATACGGATATGTGTATTTAATGAAACACAAATCTGAGTCCTTTGAAAAGTTCAATGAATTCAAGAATGAAGTACAAAACCAACTAGGTAAGAATATTAAAGTTCTTCGATCAGATCGAGGCGGTGAATATTTAAGCCTAGAATTTGATGACCATCTAAAAGAGTATGGGATTCTATCCCAACTTACTCCTCCTGGAACACCACAATGGAATGGTGTATCTGAGAGAAGAAATCGAACCTTGTTAGACATGGTCCGATCCATGATGAGTCACGTCGATCTTCCAAACTCCTTTTGGGGACATGCATTATTAACAGCAGCTTACACACTTAACCGTGTTCCATCCAAAAAGGTTGATAAGACACCATATGAGATATGGAGTGGTAAGAAACCACATATGTCTTACATGAAGATTTGGGGTTGCGAAGTTTACGTCAAACGACAAATTTCAACCAAGCTTGAGCCCAAATCTGACAAATGCTTATTTGTGGGGTATCCTAAAGAAACAAGAGGATATTACTTCTACAATCCTTCTGAGGGCAAAGTGTTTGTCGCTCGAACTGGAGTCTTTCTGGAAAGGGATTTTATTTCCAAAGGAAACAGTGGGAGGAAAATAGAGCTTGAAGAAATTCAAGAATCACAAAACATTGAAACACCTATGGAGGAACTAGAGCGGGAAACACAAGTAGTTGTGGAAGAGCAACCTGCTCAAGAAGAACAAGACCAGCGTAGGTCAAGCAAGATACGTCACCAACCTGAGAGATATGGATATCTCATAAGTGATCAGGGTGATGTATTACTCATGGATCAAGATGAGCCTGTGACCTACAAAGAGGCCATAACTGGTCCTGAGTCTGAGAAGTGGCTAGAAGCCATGAAATCTGAAATGGATTCCATGTACACAAACCAGGTTTGGACCTTGGTAGAACCTCCTATAGGAGTTAACCCTATAGGATGCAAGTGGGTCTTCAAGAAGAAGACTGACATGGATGGTAAGGTACATACCTATAAAGCAAGACTGGTTGCAAAAGGCTATAAACAAATTCATGGGGTTGACTATGATGAAACCTTTTCACCAGTTGCGATGCTTAAATCTGTTCGGATTTTACTTGCCATCGCTGCATATCATGATTATGAAATATGGCAGATGGATGTCAAAACTGCTTTCCTTAATGGGAATCTTCTTGAGGATGTGTACATGACACAACCTGAAGGATTTGACATACCACAAGATGCCCAAAAGATATGCAAGTTACAGCGATCAATCTATGGATTGAAGCAAGCTTCCAGAAGCTGGAATCTTCGTTTTGATGAAACCGTAAAACAATATGGATTCATCAAAAATGAAGATGAACCTTGTGTCTACAAGAAGGTTAGTGGGAGCATGATCGTGTTTCTGGTATTATATGTAGATGACATATTACTCATTGGAAACGATGTCCCTACCTTGCAACAAGTGAAGACTTGGTTAGGGAATTGTTTTTCTATGAAAGACCTAGGTGAAGCAGCCTATATATTAGGAATTAGGATCTATAGAGATAGATCACAAAAACTGCTTGGCCTAAGTCAGAGTACATACATAGATAAAGTGTTGAGACGCTTTAATATGCATGATTCCAAGAAAGGATTCATACCTATGCAACATGGTCTGTGTTTATCAAAAACACAATCCCCTTCAACTAAGGAAGAAAGGGATCGCATGAATAAGATTCCATATGCATCTGCAATAGGATCTATCATGTATGCCATGTTATGTACTCGACCAGATGTCTCGTATGCATTAAGTGCAACGAGTAGGTACCAATCTGATCCCGGTGATGCTCACTGGGTAGCTGTCAAGAATATTCTTAAGTACTTGAGAAGGACTAAGGATTCATTCTTGATATATGGAGGTCAGGAAGAGCTTGATGTAATTGGTTACACTGATGCTAGCTTCCAGACAGATAAGGATGATTTTAGATCACAATCTGGTTATGTGTTATGTCTCAATGGTGGCGCTGTGAGCTGGAAAAGTTCAAAGCAAGAAACAGTTGCTGATTCTACAACTGAGGCCGAGTATATTGCTGCCTCAAATGCAGCAAAGGAAGCTGTTTGGATCAAGAAGTTCATTAGTGAACTTGGCATAGTCCCTAGCATTGTGGATCCCATTGGTTTATATTGTGATAACAATGGTGCTATCGCACAAGCTAAGGAGCCTAGATCTCACCAACGATCCAAACACATACTTAGGCGTTATCACCTCATTCGAGAGATAATCGATCGGGGAGATGTGAAGATATGCAGAGTACCTACACTTGACAATATCGCTGACCCATTAACAAAGCCTCTTGCGCAACAGAAGCATGATGGTCATACTAGATCCATGGGTATTAAGGGTATGCCTAATTGGCTCTAGTGCTAGTGGGAGATTGTTGGTGTAAGCCCTAGAGGCCAATACTTTTTGGTACTTGTATCGGATTATTCGTTTAATAATAAAAGGCATTTCTTTATTATGTTTGTCTTTCAGAATAATAAAGTCCCTAGAATAGTTAGTCTGTTTAATGAAATGTTAAGTGTGACTTAATCATGAGATCCCATTAAACATAAAGACATTATTCTTAAAATATTCGTAGTCAAGCTTTATTGCAAAGTGGGATAACATTAAAAGCATTGAGACTATTATGAAGATAGACTGATGATCACATCTCATGGATCATGGATAAAGAGTTATCAAGTCTTGACATAGGTATAAATATTAGGAGTAATATTTATACCGGATTGACCCGCTATGAGAATACTACATAGTATGTTATGCAAAGTGTCATAAGTTATTCTCATGGTGATAATGGTGTATTACCACCCTTCGACCTGAAACCACTATGGACCCTAGATGTAGAGTTGGGTGCTTTATTGCTGATCAAACATTATCCGTAACTGGATTATCATAAAGGCAGTTGATGGGCACTCCACGAAGCATGCTGAGGGACATGAGTGTCCTAGATGGAATTTGCCAATCCTGCATAACAGGAGAAATGTCTAAGGGCCCAATATTGAACTGGACAAGGATGACACAGTGTATGCCTTGTGTTCAATATAGACATAGGGGCAAAAAGGGTAATTGTACAAACATATATTATCACGAAAAAGGTTTTGTCAGATCACATGACATTTTCGTGACTTGGGTAGCAGTGATGTGTTGCTAGATACCGCTTACTATTTATTATGTTAAATATATAATTTAATATAATTACCGACGTTACGAAATCCTACAGGGTCACACACATAAGGACAGTTTGATGAGAGATAGAGAAATCAAAGGAACACCGTAAGGTACGGTGCACTTAAGTGAAAAATAGAAATTCGGATAATATAAATTATTGTTATTTTATAATGGTTATAAAATAATAATAAAATAAATATATTTATTATAATAATAGTTATTATAATAATATATAATATTATTATGGATCATGTGAATTAGGTTTTTAGCCCGCAGCCCACAAGAGAGTCTATAAAAGGAACCCTTGTGATGAAGCTTTCACTTGATGCAATTTCGTTTTTGATTCTCTTTTCTCACTCAAATAATTCCGTTCGTAAGCAGCTAGCACTGTGACCGGAAGCTGTTCGTGTGGACTGAGTAGAGGCGTTGCACTTCATCAACGCTTGTGATCGCTGCATCAAAGATCTGAATCGCCACAAAGAGGTAACGATTCTATCACTGACCATGCTCATTCGTAAGGATCACTAAAGGAAATTGTTTTGTTTTCCGCTGTGTTTAGATCGCAATTTTCCATCATTAGCATGCCATTAAATTCACATAAATCAGAGTGCACAAGATCAAGCAAATTTGATTTTCTTTCAACATTTTTGAAAGGTTTCTTAATCATCTTTTATTTGACACATATTTCACATTTTTCGAAATCATGATTATTACATGAGATCAATCTGGATTTAATTAGTCTTTTCATAGTACTAATACCAATATGTGCTAATCTAGAATGTCATAAAGAAATAGATTCAAGCGTACAAGCCAAATTATAAATTTCATTAATAATATTATCATTAACACAAAGTTTGATCATTCCCTCAACGGAATATTCTTTTCCTATAAATACACCATTACAGGTCAATATAAGTTTACCCGATTCATATACATATTTGGTTCCTAGTTTATCTAATAGATCCTCACTAACAAGATTTCTAGTCATGTTAGTAACATGAAACACGTTAACAAGAGTAACTTTCTTTCCTGAAGTAAAGTTGAGTTCGACGGATCCAGTTCCAACAACTTTATATCGTACTTCATTTTCCATTTGTACTTCATGTTCATCAATTTCCTCTGAATAGGTTTTGAAAGCAGCTTTTTCATAATAGACATGTATAGTAGCACATGTGTCATACCACCATCCTTTCACTTTGCCTTTGATTGCCATTACTTAGCTCACCGTATCGATTAGGTCATCATTTGCATGAACTGCATTGATCTCATTTTTGACTTGTTATGCCCGCAATCTGGAGCATAATGTCTAATTTTTCCACATATAAAACATCCGCTTTTCAGATCTCTCGGACTGCTAGAATTTTTGAATTTTTTATGTTCCTTTTTAGGTCCAAGATGACTCTTCATGCCATCATGTTTATTTTTTTGTTTGGCAGTCACAACATTGGCTTTGGAAAGACTAGCAGATTCTGATTTCTCCATTTCCTTTGATTCCTCCTCGATTTGAAGATGTTTCTGGATTTTATCTAAAGAGAAGTCCTCAGAACTGTGCAACAATTTTTTTCTACAGCCTTTCCATGAAGGTGGTAATTTTGCAATGATTGCACTAACTTGAAAAGTCTCAGGAATGTCTATTTTCACATCCTTTATTTTATTCACGAGAGCCTGTAACTCGTGCACTTGGGGAAGAATGGGCTTAGAATCTATGAATTAAAATCAAAGTATTTAGAAATTAAAAGCTTCTTTATACCTTCCTGTTCGACCTTGAATTTAAATTTAAGTGCTTTCCAGATTTCTGTTGCAAACTGAGTATCAATATAGAGGTCGTAGATATGATCAAATAGTGTAGTCAAGATATGTTTGCGACATAACAATTCGTCCTCTTTAAGTTTCTTACGCTCCTTCTTAAATTCATCAGAGTCATCCTCTGTTGGTTCAGGAATTGGTGGTAAGTCAGGATCTAAGACATAGTGAACTTTCCGAGCGTTCAATATCAATGTCATCTTATCTTTCCATAAGATATAGTTGGTTCCATCAAAGCGATTCAACTTGTTGCGGTGAGAATCGTATATTAAGCTATTATATTAATTGAATCATAAAACATTGAGTGTTCACCACCGAACTTTAATTTATCCAAAGGAAACTGAAAAGATCGAATAAAACCCTAATTGTACAATGTAACAAAAATGCAAAGAGATCTAAATGTTTGGGGGTTGGTTATACTAAGGGAAGGTATTAACACCCTAAGTATCTATAGTATCCTATAGGAACCTCTTTTTGTATTTTTGTTATGGTATTGTTTGTTTGTTATTGATGCGAAATGTTTTATGGGGAAAGACCTAAAGGTTTCACTAAGTATGCTCACCAAGGCTTTGCATTCTTATGCCTACGTATCCTTACAAGGACGAAATCAGAGCAACCATAGTTCACATTAATAAGGGTGAAGAACACTTTGATTATGATCAAGGTTCCAAAGGGAAGGTAAGTGCTTATAACAATAACACTTACATAGAGTTTACAAACTCTAACCTAAGGATAAGTTGAAAGGTTAATGACTCTAACAAGGTTAAAAAGGAAGTTAAGGTAAGGTTAAGCTACCTATGACATAAAGTCAACACAAAGATACTTTCCTTTGGATTTGGTAACAAAACAGAAGAAAGGAGGGTGAAGGCTAAATAACAAGCTAACGTTACTTGGGGGATAACTTGACAAAGTTAAAGCAAATATGAGCAATATGAGTGAATATGGATGAAATGAACATGATGATATTTAAACATGATATCAATTATAAGTGACAAAGGTAACATTAAAAACATGATGTTAGTCAAATAAATCATATAAGATATGACAAAGCTCAAATATACATAATAATAACCAAGACACAAGGGTAGATATGACAACATCTAAGACAAGACTTGACAAAGTAAAAAAAGATCAAGGTAACAACAATGAACAAAGATATAAAATTCAAGACTTAATAAGGTTACAAAAAAACATGGTAGCAACCAAGGTAAACACATACAAATAAGGATGGTACAACATCTAAGCACACATGAGACATAGATCTAACAAGACTAAGGCATCATAGATATAAACAAGGATTCAAATCAACATGGATATAACAATATCAAGTATGGATTCAAGTTAACATGGATATAAAAATATCAACATGGTATCAAGGATGATGATTTCAAGTATACATATAAGGTAAGCATGAACTAAATTCAAGGTTAGGACATGGATTAAGGCTTACTAACGCCATTTAATCATGAATACAAAACAAGCATGGACAAGTTGTAACAACACTTAATCATGAATACAATTTAAAACATTCAAACATGGATAAGTTATAACAACACTTAATCATAAATACAATTTAAAACATGGTTCAAAACATCAAGGTAACAACCAAAGTGCTTGTTAAGGTTCATGGTAATCATATTCAAAGGTTAAAACATCACAAGGGTTTGAACATGATAAGCATACAAGTTAGGAATCATATAAAGACATTTTATCGAAGTTCAAGGTATTTATGAACACATAACCAAATATAAACAACATAATGGCATACACGCACATAATGGTTCAACAAGGTATGACAAAATCAACAAGTATCATGGCAAAGGTCAAAAGACAAGTTTCAAAACCAAACATGTAAGAACAAGTCATTTATACATGAAAAAATATATATTAAAGTACTTTAAACTCAAAGGATCATGTTGTCAACTTCACACAAGGTTTTTATATGGTATATTATATTCACAAGAGTCAGTATGCATAATTAGAATTAAGGAATAAATCAAAAACATCACTTAATGACTTAAAAAAACCTAAAAATGTGCCTAACTTTAACTACACAAAAGTGTGTGAAAAATAAAAATTTTGTGAAACTTTAATATGGATTTATAAAATATGTAAGATCACGAGTACATGGAAAAAAGAATGGCTCAAAAAGACCAAGGGAGCATGAAGTTATGATCATGTAAAGTTGTTAAAAAAAATTAAAGAAAATAGTGGTAAAAAATGTAAGAATGGTTTAGCCAAGGTTAGAACCCAAGTCATGAGGGTTACATGCCTAAAATAAGTCCACTAGGCCACGCGCATGTGTTAAACATATGAGGAATTCAAGAATATATATTTTACACATGCTTCAAAAGATAGGAAAAAATAAAACAAAAGGACTGGGGCGAAGGGGATTCGAACCCCTGTTCTTTAGGTCAGAAACACACTTAACACGCAGGCACAAGCCACTGGGATGGCGATACTTCCATTCTCTAAACTGAAATTATTTAATTAAATATTAAAAACACATGGTAAAATGGACATTGCCACGTCATCTTCTTCTTCCTCAAGCCATTCCCTCTTTCTTTCTTTCCTTTGTGCCCTACTTTCTCCATATTTTTCCAGATTTCTTCCCTCAATATCTCATTTATTTCTCCATCATTTTATAAACTATAAAAAACAAAATTAATCTACTTTTCAGAAGGATTATCATGGTATAAATTTCAGAACCTAAAACTCAATGTACAATGCAAACGAAGGTCATAAATAGTTATGAAACCCTAACTTTCTAACATTGTAAACTTCACATATAAACTTGGTATAAAGCAACCAAACATAGGAACACACTGAGAATAAAAGGGTCTATATCTTTGCTTCAAAAATTATTCAAAAGTGATGCATGGACCAAGAGTTTCAAGGTGAAAAAATCATACATATTGGAGCAAGGTACAATGCCCCTTTTATAACACCCCCTTTCTATACCCCCAAATTAATCAAATAAATCAATTAGGCACTTAGAAAATTTATTTCATCAGAGTTTAATTAAAACATGGTATATAAGAGGCGCATCACATTATCATGAAATTAAACACATACGATACCTGCTCAAAATAGATATGCAACAATGGGTAACCCACATCTCAATATTTAGAATAAAAGCGGAAACATCCAAATATTGAATCGATCACATACATAAAAGTATATACAACCATTCAATCAATTCATGCTTTACAACCATATCCACAGCGGATACATACACAGATGTATCACAAGGAATCAAAACAAATGTAACTCCAAAAGAGTCAAAGGCTTCCTAACTACCCAGATGTTACATATCAGAGCCATTGACCAAAAAGACGAAGACATCGCTTCACAAAAGAACCTCCAGCTTCCTACTCTGCAATGCCTCATAGAGCATTATAAAACAGCAGAAGGGTGAGAAACAATATCATAACAGTTAATGCATAAAATTGTATATATACATATACTCATATTTGTACAAGTTATACTCAAATTATGTTCTCACCACATTAAGCATATACAATTAATCATGCCTCTACACATGCTCATGAACATTCACTATATGTTCCTCCAAACAATCATATATAACATACACAGTTACATTCATACAACTAATGCATCATACACAGATGACTCATGCAACTCATAGAGACCGACACACGACTCTATGCAGATGCAAATGCGGTACCGACTCATTTCAACAGATTCTCTAAGGAATCGAGTATTCAGCAGATTCTCCACGGAATCAAGTATTCAGCAGATTCTCCACGGAATCAAATATTCATCAGATTCTCCACGGAATCGAATATTCATCAGATTCTCCACGGAATCGAATATTCAGCAGATTCTCCACGGAATCAAATACTCATCAGATTCTCCACGGAATCGAATATTCAGCAGATTCTCCACGGAATCAAATACTCATCAGATTCTCCACAGAATCGAATATTCAGCAGATTCTCCATGGAATCAAATACTCTAGTCAATCCTCCAAGGGATTACATGTTATGACCGACTCTCCGAGGAATCACACAATGCAACCGATTCTCCAAGGAATCTAATGTAACCATCGTATCATGCGAGGTTCTGCAAATCCTCCGAGGGATCATTCAACACAAAAATGCATACTAAGATGCTACATAATGCTAATCCTCCGAGGGATCGATCAACACAGAATGCATACTATGTTCACAAACATACTCATTGCATTTATCACATACATCGCATATATCTATCATGCATTCACATTATGCACCATTTCACACATGGTTTACACACATATCAGCCTATCAATGTGTTTCTATTCAATTCAAGCAAATACACAAGATTATCAAACGTTCAAGATTCACCATTGGCTCTACAATCTAGGATTCACGCCTTTCGGCCACCCACAGCACGACATGTCGAAACAGTTCACACATCAATCATTCATATAGGCATTAATCATAATTGAATCGGCCAAAAATCATGCTATGAATAAACAGCAAAACAAATAACACTGTCAGGTTCGCCAACCTTCGCCTGGCGAAGCCACGCAGCGAATGCTCGCTGGCCTTCGCCTGGCGAACTTCCCAGCGAAGTCCACTGGGAGTAATTCTAGAATTACTCGCTGAGGCTCGCTACACACTCGCCTGGCGAACCTTCGCTAACTCACTTCGCCTGGAGAACTTGCCAGCAAAGACAGGGTGTTTGCTTCTGACTTGCTTCGCTGCAGCTCACTGGGCTTCGCCTGGCGAAGCTTCGCTACCATTCGCCTGGCGAGCCTGCGAAGACAGAACCTCCATGGTTGTTCCAAAGCCCAAACTCCACACAACCAACCGATTAAATCCAAACCAGTCTCAGTGGCACAACCCTACCATCACCCGACTAAACTACATCGTCTAATCCGAGTTCTAACCGATTAAAACCTCATTCTACTCACAAAACCAACTTCTAACCTAAGTGGGAAAAAGAGTAAAAACTCTACAAAATCCAAACACATACACATACAATCATACACATTAAAGAGATGATGGAGTTTCACACCCTTACCGATCGATTGCAAGCTTTGGTGATGATCCCTTGATGATTCTAGGTTTTCCTCTCCACTTTCTCTTCTCTTTCTCTTCTCCTCTTTTCTTTCTCTTGTTTTTCTTCTTATGTTACTATCTTTCTTTCTTTTCCTCTCTTATTCTATTTCTATCTCTATTTCTTTCCTCTCAAATTCTTTCCAACACTTACCAATCAATTCTCACACTAAATTGCTAAATGTCTAAAATGCCCTTTTTACTCTAATTCCCCGAAAACTCTCTGAATCGGTAAAAATAGATAAAATAAGCAAACACCACATAATAATATATAATTTCTCAATTTAAAACAAACATCAATTAAATAAATTAAAAGACTCAACAATTAATGGGAATTCAGAATCGGGGTGTTACAACTCTCCCCCACTTAGAAATTTTCGTCCTCGAAAATATTACCTGATTCAAACAACTCCGGATGCGACTCTCGCATCTTGCTCTCCAATTCCCAAGTAATGTTGCCTTCCGCGGCACCTCCCCAGGACACTTTCACAAGCGCAATATTCTTGCCTCTTAGTTTCTTAACTTCACGGTCCAAAATACTAACCGGTAAAACTTCAACTGTAAGGTTATCTCTTACTTCAACTTCATCCATTGGGATAACATGTGACGGATCCGGAACATACTTCCGAAGTTGCGAGACATGGAATACATCATGCAAATTCGAAAGGTTCGGAGGTAACGCCACACGATAAGCCACAACACCAACTCGTGCGACAATCTGATACGGGCCAATAAAACGAGAAGTCAACTTTCTCGACTTCAAAGCACGACCCACACCCGTAACCGGTGTAACTCTCAAAAAAACATGGTCGCCCTCTTGAAACTCGAGATCCTTTCTCCTTTTATCATGATAACTTTTCTGTCTACTCTGAGAAGCTCTCATCTTTTCCCGAATAAATTTCACCTTTTCCGTCGTTTGCTGTACCATTTCAGGACCAACTACCGACTTTTCACCCGTCTCATGCCAACACAGAGGTGTTCGACATCTCCGACCATATAAAGCCTCAAATGGCGCCATACCAATACTCGAATGGAAACTGTTATTATAGGTGAACTCAATCAACGCTAAATAACCGTCCCACGCACCACCTTGTTCAAGCACACAAGCACGCAACAAATCTTCTAACGATTGAATCGTCCTCTCAGTTTGACCATCTGTTTGCGGATGATATGCCGAACTCAATCTCAACTTAGAACCCAAGGCACCTTGCAAACTCTCCCAAAATCTTGAAGTAAATCTAGGATCTCTATCCGACACAATACTCTTAGGAACTCCATGAAGCTTCACAATAGTGCCAACATAAATCTCGGCCAACCTTTCCAAAGAATAAGTAATATCAATCGGAATAAAGTGAGCCGATTTACTAAGCCTATCAACAATCACCCAAATAGCATTATGTCCTCTTTGCGTATTCGGCAATCCCGTAACAAAATCCATCGATATACTATCCCATTTCCATTCCGGAATATCCAACGGTTGCATCAATCCACTAGGCTTCTGATGCTCCACCTTAGACTTCTGGCAAGTCAAACACGAGTACACAAAACGAGCAACATCGCTTTTCAATACAGACCACCAAAAGATCTTCTTCAAATCCTGATACATCTTATTCGCTCCCAGATGAATACTCAAGTTACTCCGATGTCCCTCTTCCAATATCATCTTTTTCAAATCCGCATCATCGGGAATACAAATACGACCTCGAAACCTCAAAACTCCTAATTCATCAACTTTGAAATCTTCATTTCCATTCGTCATCAAATCCACAAATTTCAAATCCAACTTTTGCTTTTCACACACCGTAGCAAGGAAATCATTCGTGACATGCAACATACCCAGCTTCACACTACTCGGTGTTAACTCACAAACCAAACTCAAATCTCTAAAGTTCTCCAAAAGTTCCCACTCTCTAACCATTAAAGTAGACACGTGCAACGACTTCCGACTTAAGGCATCGGCTACCACATTCTCCTTACCCGGATGATAATTTAAACCAAAATCATAGTCCTTCAAAAGTTCTAGCCTTCTCCTTTGCCTCATATTCAATTCTTTTTGATCAAACAAATACTTCAAACTCTTGTGATCGCTAAAAACTTCAAATCTTGCACCATAAAGATAGTGCCTCCAAATTTTCAAAACGAACACTACGGTCGCTAACTCCAAATCATGAGTAGGATAATTCTTTTCATGTACTCTCAACTGTCTAGAAGCATACACCACGACCTTCCCATCTTGCATCAATACACCACCCAATCCTGACAAAGAAGCATCGCAATAAACCACAAAAGGTTCCGTAGGATTTGGAAAAATCAAAACCGGCGCTGTCGTTAACCTTCTCTTTAATTCCATGAAACTCTCTTCACAATTAACATCCCAAATAAAAGCCTTTCCTTTACAAGTCAACTGCGTTAACGGAAGTGCTAACTTTGAAAATCCTTCGATAAACTTCCGGTAGTAACCGGCCAAGCCCAAAAAGCTTCGAATTTCCGTAACTGATCTTGGAGTCTCCCATTGCATTACCGCATCGATCTTGGATGGATCCATACTAATACCATTTCCGGAAATAATATGTCCAAGAAAACTCACCTTCGATAACCAAAACTCACACTTAGACAACTTTGCGTACAACTTCTTCTCTTTCAAAATCCGCAACACAATCCTTAAATGTTCTTCGTGTTCCAATAACCATACCACTACTCAAAGAAACCATACACAAATCCAACCGCTTAGCACACACAAGAGAGATGAACGAGTGAGTCGCTCCAGTATCAATAATAGCAACTAAAGGCATATCATTAATAAAACATGTACCTTTAATCAAACGATCTGCCGCATTAGTAGCGTCTGAACCTGCTAATGCGAATACTTTTCCGCCCGCCGGAGCTTGCTTCGGTTTGGTACAATTCGGGCTAATGTGACCCACCTCGCCACAATTAAAACACTTCACAGCATTCTTTCTACACTCTGCTGCATCATGTCCAAGGAGCCCACAGTTGGAACACTTTGCCTTGAACTTTCCACAATCATAAGACTTGTGGTCCATCACGCCACACTTAAAACATTTGATCGCACCGGAACCTCCTCCGGGTCTCCTATCAAAGTTTCCCCTATGTTTGCCCTTATCAGCAGGCGTCACATAAGGTCCGCTTCGTACTTGCTGCTTCCCTCTCCTCTCGCTCAAACCCTTATAATGAGTAGAACGAGCTCTACTGTCTTCTTCATAAATTCTACAACACTCGGTCAAATCCGAAAATCTTCGTATTCTTTGATAACCCACTGCTTGCTTTATATCAGGACGCAGGCCATTCTCATACTTGATACATTTGGAAAATTCCGCCGTAACCGCATCATAGTGAGGGTGAAACTTCACTAACTCATTAAACTTAGCGGTGTAGTCCACCACCGACATATTACCTTGTTTCAACTCCAGAAATTCCATTTCTCTCTTCCCTTTAACACTTTCGGGATAATACTTCCTTAGAAACTCAGTACGAAATAAATCCCATGTAATCTCCTCATCGTCGACCTCAAGAACTTGCCTCACGCTGACCCACCAGTCATCAGCCTCTTCTCTCAGCATGTGAGTCCCTAGTCTCACCTTGTTCCCTTCAGCACAATCCATCACCCTAAAGATCCTCTCAATTTCCTTTAACCATATCTGAGCACCATCCGGATCAAATCTCCCTTTGAACACAGGTGGTTGGTTCTTCCTGAACTCATTCGCATTCACGTTAGGTGCACCCTGCACAGCTCTGGCCATAGCCTCTAACGCCGCTGCCATAGCATTGTCATTACGACCTGCCATATTCTGAGGATTCCCAAAAATAACAACAAGGTTAAACAACCGTTCAACCAACACAACAACAAGACAGACACGACTGACTCAACATTGGCTCTGATACCACTTAATGTAACACCCCCTTTCTATACCCCCAAATTAATCAAATAAATCAATTAGGCACTTAGAAAATTTATTTCATCAGAGTTTAATTAAAACATGGTATATAAGAGGCGCATCACATTATCATGAAATTAAACACATACGATACCTGCTCAAAATAGATATGCAACAATGGGTAACCCACATCTCAATATTTAGAATAAAAGCGGAAACATCCAAATATTGAATCGATCACATACATAAAAGTATATACAACCATTCAATCAATTCATGCTTTACAACCATATCCACAGCGGATACATACACAGATGTATCACAAGGAATCAAAACAAATGTAACTCCAAAAGAGTCAAAGGCTTCTTAACTACCCAGATGTTACATATCAGAGCCATTGACCAAAAAGACGAAGACATCGCTTCACAAAAGAACCTCCAGCTTCCTACTCTGCAATGCCTCATAGAGCATTATAAAACAGCAGAAGGGTGAGAAACAATATCATAACAGTTAATGCATAAAATTGTATATATACATATACTCATATTTGTACAAGTTATACTCAAATTATGTTCTCACCACATTAAGCATATACAATTAATCATGCCTCTACACATGCTCATGAACATTCACTATATGTTCCTCCAAACAATCATATATAACATACACAGTTATATTCATACAACTAATGCATCATACACAGATGACTCATGCAACTCATAGAGACTGACACACGACTCTATGCAGATGCAAATGCGGTACCGACTCATTTCAACAGATTCTCTAAGGAATCGAGTATTCAGCAGATTCTCCACGGAATCAAGTATTCAGCAGATTCTCCACGGAATCAAATATTCATCAGATTCTCCACGGAATCGAATATTCAGCAGATTCTCCACGGAATCAAATACTCATCAGATTCTCCATGGAATCGAATATTCAGCAGATTCTCCACGGAATCAAATACTCATCAGATTCTCCACGGAATCGAATATTCAGCAGATTCTCCATGGAATCAAATACTCTAGTCAATCCTCCAAGGGATTACATGTTATGACCGATTCTCCGAGGAATCACACAATGCAACCGATTCTCCAAGGAATCTAATGTAACCATCGTATCATACGAGGTTCTGCAAATCCTCCGAGGGATCATTCAACACAAAAATGCATACTAAGATGCTACACAATGCTAATCCTCCGAGGGATCGATCAACACAGAATGCATACTATGTTCACAAACATACTCATTGCATTTATCACATACATCGCATATATCTATCATGCATTCACATTATGCACCATTTCACACATGGTTTACACACATATCAGCCTATCAATGTGTTTCTATTCAATTCAAGCAAATACACAAGATTATCAAACATTCAAGATTCACCATTGGCTCTACAATCTAGGATTCACGCCTTTCGGCCACCCACAGCACGACATGTCGAAACAGTTCACACATCAATCATTCATATAGGCATTAATCATAATTGAATCGGCCAAAAATCATGCTATGAATAAACAGCAAAACAAATAACACTGTCAGGTTCGCCAACCTTCGCCTGGCGAAGCCACGCAGCGAATGCTCGCTGGCCTTCGCCTGGCGAACTTCCCAGCGAAGTCCACTGGGAGTAATTCTGGAATTACTCGCTGAGGCTCGCTACACACTCGCCTGGCGAACCTTCGCCAACTCACTTCGCCTGGCGAACTTGCCAGCGAAGACAGGGTGTTTGCTTCTGACTTGCTTCGCTGCAGCTCACTAGGCTTCGCCTGACGAAGCTTCGCTACCATTCGCCTGGCGAGCCTGCGAAGACAGAACCTCCATGGCTGTTCCAAAGCCCAAACTCCACACAACCAACCGATTAAATCCAAACCAGTCTCAGTGGCACAACCCTACCATTACCCGACTAAACTACATTGTCTAATCCGAGTTCTAACCGATTAAAACCTCATTCTACTCACAAAACCAACTTCTAACCTAAGTGGGAAAAAGAGTAGAAACTCTACAAAATCCAAACACATACACATACAATCATACACATTAAAGAGATGATGGAGTTTCACACCCTTACCGATCGATTGCAAGCTTTGGTGATGATCCCTTGATGATTCTAGGTTTTCCTCTCCATTTTCTCTTCTCTTTCTCTTCTCCTCTTTTCTTTCTCTTGTTTTTCTTCTTATGTTACTATCTTTCTTTCTTTTCCTCTCTTATTCTATTTCTATCTCTATTTCTTTCCTCTCAAATTCTTTCCAACACTTACCAATCAATTCTCACACTAAATTGCTAAATGTCTAAAATGCCCTTTTTACTCTAATTCCCCGAAAACTCTCTGAATCGGTAAAAATAGATAAAATAAGCAAACACCACATAATAATATATAATTTCTCAATTTAAAACAAACATCAATTAAATAAATTAAAAGACTCAACAATTAATGGGAATTCAGAATCGGGGCGTTACACCTTTCACAATGGTTACATAAGAAAATGAATGATCCTATGAGCTTCCTTGATCCTTAGAGAGAGTGTTTGAATGGAGAGTTTGATCAGAAACTGCTAATATCCTTCCACACGAATCCTTTTGCAAAAAATGAAAGTGAGGATGGTAGGTAATAATATGAGTGGTACAGAAATGGTTTGAGGGTTTGGATGGAGTATATGTGATGTATATAAGAGGTTTGGATGGTTGGAATGGATGTAAGATCTCTGGTTTGAGAAATCTCAAGTTTCACTTCAATGAAGATTGAAAAATGACATGGAGATTGAGGTTCTAGTTCAAAGCGTTTGAGGATGCTTTCTTGTGTTTCTTGAGGCTTAGAGGAGGCCTATATTTATAGGAGAAATTGAGGTATGGGAAGCTGGTCAGATTATAAATTTATGGAGTTTTGGTTTGGTTGAGAATCAATGGTGTGGTTTCATGCATTTCCATGGTTTCAAGGTAAAGTACAAAGAAGTAGGGTGGTCGAGAGGTTGCTTCTAATACTTTGCAAAAGGTTTGTCTAGAATAAATAATTGCAAAGCTCAAGGAGAGTGGATTTTGTGATTAAAGCTTCTTTATGCAAGTGGAAGTATGATCTTCTTGGCAAAAACTTCCATTAATGGAACGATCACTTGGATAATGCATCAACTCTTTGTGTAATACTCTAAAAGCTTGTGTAATATTATGATCAAAGATAGGTTTGCAAGTAAAAGGACCTGTAATCAAGGGATATGCAGCTTGGAATTGATTTTTCTTAAGCTCTTGACATGAAAATAACCTAAAGTTCATGTTTGGAAGGTCAACTTTGTCTCTTCGAATCTCATAACTCAAGCATGGGAAAAATGATTTCTTGGACTCTTTGGAAAGCTTGAAACATTCTCTAAAACTTTCTTGTTTTGAATTTTCCTTGAATTAAAATGGATCATAATGAAAAATGGCCTTAAAGTTGGATACTTTTACAAGGAAGATTTGCATCAAAAAATTTCTAAGTGTCCAACTTCACATTTGAATGAAACACTAACTTCATGGCGTCATAACTTGAAATATATGCATTTTTTGGGAATTCATCCTCAAAGACAAAGTTGTAGTATGGAATGAGCTCTTAAAATTGGTCTTTGGAGCAAAGAAAATGGATGCTTGGATTGGATGTATAGCCTTGGCAAGTTAGATAAAAAATCATTGTACTTCCATAACTTAAAAAAAATTCAATTCCTCGTTTGTTTCCCTTTTTGCAAGTAACCTCAATTCTCTTGATTTTTCTTGATCCAACTCAATCATAAAACGTATTTCCAATGAAATTTGACTTGAGAAGCTCATATTTGATCAAAAACCCTAAAGTCAAAGGTTTGACTTTGTAGTGATTAGCTTGCTTGTGTATCAGATGAATCTCTACTTATTGATCTTCAATTAATTCAATCTTTTGAGCTATTTAGACACCATGGATGAACTATAAGGATGTATTCGAATGTCTTGAATCATGTCCCAAGGTTTGAGATCGTGTCTTGATTAAAATTCAAAGATGTAGTTGACTTTGGTTGAAAAACCCTAATTCATGGCCAAATGAATTTGAATCTTGAAGAACTTGTAATGAAGTCATATTGTACTTGATTATTGTTGGGGGAAGATATCTTAAATGTATGAGATATTCATTGATTAATGATCCATCCAAAACCTTGACTGATCAATCCTCTTGAGCTTTTTAAGGCAAACCTTGACTCACAGATGAAGAAAAACAATGCAATACCTTGATAAATGGTTAGATATGCATGAATGATTGACCTAAAGTGTTATGCAATTGATGATAGAATCTAGGGGTACAATTTTGGATATGACACAACTTAACAAGGTCATGTTTCATAACTTTGATGCTTGAAACTACAGCGTCGGAAGCCATTTGAATAATTTTAAGACTATTAGAAATATCGATAAAGTTGAATGGATCAAGGACTGAATCGTGAATGATGTCAACTTAGAAAACTTTCTATTCGGGAGAAGGTAGCAGATGAGAAGATGAACTTGGAACACTGTAGAACTGAGAATAAAATTACAGATATCTTTTGTCCTTTTGTTGAGTTAATGCTCATGACTCTTTATAAAGGCTTTTAAAGTGAGTGAAACTTTCTATGTGAGACTATTTCTCAATCATTTATTGGCATTTATTTACTTCCACTTTTCTTATCATTTTGAAACATACTCATAGACATTTAATGTTCATAAATTACAACAAAAAATATGTAATCCTGCAACTTTTTCTATGAATATTTTTAAAGAAAATTAGTATAAGATCAATAATAAAATTGACAGAAAAATCTATAGGTAATATATTTTCTACATAATTGTTTATGAATTCCACACGTAAATAAAAAATAAAACAGACCACACCCATTCACGGGCGAGGACACTCACATAATAAATAAAAAGTGTGGTATTTTGGACATTAGTTTTTAAAGTGTGGTATTTTGAGATTTTTTTTCAAACAATATGACATTGGTCTGAAAGAATTTGGTTTTATTACTCAATATGACATCATAATTTTAATTTGGTGTAAATTATTGTTGTGAAAAATAGATAGAGTAATTAGTCGCTAGAATTATTTAGAGTTTAAAAAAATCAATGAATGAACCACAAAAGATAATGATAATCAAAATAAATAGTTTTAACCAATTCAATAACCTAATAATAGTGAAGATAAATATACAACAAATCAGAAGATAAAAGGCAAGAACTATGAGAGATAAAATAACTGTTAGAAGAGATTACAAAAGTTAAAAAGTAGTTTACTCAGCCAATAATAAGAGATATATGTTAATAATACTCAACGGTTCCTCAACACACTCAACAAAATTCATTAATTGTTAGAATTATATATATATATATATATATATATATATATATATATATATATATATATATATATATATATATATATATATATATATATATATATATATATATATATATATATATATATATATATATATAATCTTATAATATCACTTAGTATTTTAGTATTTTAAAATATCTCTTTGTATATTAGAGTATATCAAATTTAATATAAAAGATATTTATAATAGTCAAACATTAAAGAATGTAACATAAAAAAAAAACGAATCCTCGAGCATACACGAATAGTCTTTTACATGTGGACTGATCGAACTAGACTATCACCGGTCTGACTGAATATGCCACCCATCTTAATGAACTCGCTACCTGTATCTCATACAAGGAAAAATCTCGAGGAATGACAATCTCAGGAATCGAGGTTGTGTAATCGGATTAAGGATGGCAAAACGGTCCGCCCTGCCCTGCCCCGCCTTAAGCCTGTGAAAATGAACATAAAAATCTAGCTCGTCCCGCCAAGGTGGCGGGTTTGTGAGAGGTGGGCTTGCGCGCCTGCTTTTTTTAAATATTTTTTTAATAGATAATAGACTTGTTTTTACATTTCAATTAGATTTTTCACTTATATTTTAGAACAATTTTTATAAAGTATCTTTTTAACAAATTTTACTTCAAAAAATATTGAATATAATCTCAAATAAATACATAAAATAAAACCATTAAGAATTGGAATTAATATAATTAACTAAAAATTGACGGGTTTAAAGTGGGACAAACTGAATGAATAAGTGCGGCGGACTTTCGCATGCATAAGGTTTTGGCGGGACAGACTTTGGCGGATGGCGTTCTTTAGTGGAACAAATTTTGATGGGAGGCGGACTCAAAATCTCAACTCAACCCGCCATTTTTTAGCGGGTGCGCGGTCTGGTTCTTTGGACCACGACCCGTTTTACCACCCCTAAATCGGATTTATGTGGAATCTTTATTGTGAAAACAGTGCAAAATATACCCCTATTTTCTTCAATTTCCCTATTGCGATGATAATTTGGACTCGCATCTACCAAAAGCTTCATATTCCCAATATTCTCAAACCATCTCGGAACTTCCTTTGTATATGTTGGATTGAATGGACCCTAAAATACAAGACCTGACTTTAGAAGCAATTGTCCACACAATTAATCACTTATGGATTACCACAAGCAATGTTAGATTTAATGATAACATACCTTAAATTCATGTCTTATTGACTGATATCCTTGCTTTGATTAATCCCATTGGAAAACTCTCCAAAGGTTAGGTGGCTAATTGTAGCACTGAAGCAAAGATTTTGCGAAAAAACCTTAACATTGAGCCAACATTTTGTAATGTGCCAAAATTCCCCGCCATCATTTGGAAGAAACCAACGACAAGGTGGGTGAAATTAAACATGGATGTCTTGAAGCTTGAAGATGGAGCTACGGGTGATGGGATAGTTTGAGATAGTGCAAGTTGCTTTATTGGTGCATTTTTGGTGAACCTGAAAAATGTTTTAATTCTAAAGGTCGAGATCTTGTCAATCATGAATGGAGTAGAGCAAGTTAATTTAAGAAAACATGATAAGAGTTGAGTAGAGAAAGTGGTTTAATTAGAGCCATTAATACCATAAAAAATGGAGGTCTACCTCCATGAGACTTTAGAAGTAAATGGTCAAATTATAAAGAGACAAGTGTTCATTTGATTTATTCTCATATTTTTAGACACAATAAAAAAGTGGAATTTTTTTTAGTATAACCATGTTGTTTGAATTAAATACCATTTAAATTAAAATTTTAAAAAAATATTCAAATTGGCTAACTTTCAACAGACAGTCGCCAAATCAAATGGCGAAATGAATTTAAGCCTCAATGGTGTCGCCAAACAGTTTGGTGACTCAGTGTAAAATGCAATGTGGGCTTCAATACTGTCGTCAAACCGGTTGGCGAGTTCGGCCATACAATTTTTTAATTTTTCCTTAAGAGTTTACGCAATAATTAATGTTTTAATAATAATTTTAATTATATTTTTATAAAAAATATTAAATTATGTATTAATAAATATTTGTTATAAAAAAAATAAATGAAATAAATATTAAATTATGTTTTTTTGTTTTTCATAATTAATTAAAATGTAAATAATGAAAGAAAAAAAAGAAATGGAATAAATATTAGATTATAGTTTATATTTTTCATAATTAATTGAAATTTAAATAACATTAAAAAATATAGACATGTAACAAATATTAAAATATATTAATTTACAATATAATAAAAATTACAATTGAACAAAAAAATAAAACTAATGGTCGACTCTATCCAAGCGACCACCGGTGCCACATTGTGGAGGATGCACGTTGCGACGAGGTTACTGTGGCGTGTCCGGTCTTTGTGTGTTGAGTTGTGGAAGAGAGTTTTGTTGGAACGGCCCCGTCGTATCAGATAAATTTTGAATCATTTGACCCCAATAGCCGGGAGGTCCACTATCAACAGTGCTTCCGTAGTTAAACCCAATGCCCATATTTTCGTAGGATTGTCGGGGAGGTTGGGTGGAGTATGGACAGTATGGTTGTCCGAATTCGTACATCGAATTGGGTTGGAAATGATGTGTTGGTTGTTATGGGGTTTGGTAGTCAAACAATGGATAGTTGGAGGGGGTAGAGTCAAATGAGTTATCTGGGCTATAGGTGGAGGGGGTAGGCTCAAAAGACGTATCAGGGTTATATTGGTATGATGGTTGATGCTGTGACTGGGTGGGTGGCATGTACGGGTCATGGTAAGGATGTTATTGTTGATGTTGGGCATTTGGTGGCATGTATGGGTTATGAGAAGGCTGATGTTAGGCATTGGACTGTTGTTATGTGTTTGATGAAGAAGCATGTTGCCTTGGGTCAATCAAATAGGTTGGCTGGGACAGAATTAGCAGAGATGTTGTAACCGACCTAAACCAAGTCATATATTAATAACTTGGCCTAGCCCCTTCCACAATTTGGTCGGTTAATATGTGTTGCCTTCTGTTCTTCCAATATTGACACATCTTCTTCGTAAACTTCTTCCAATGACTGACACTCCACTGTGAGTCCACCTGTTTCTGATGCCACTCCCCTAATGATGTCGGAGCATCTGGAATATCCTGATGCATCTCAAATTGTAGCTTCACCCGGTCACTTTGGTGCATCTCCACCGTAGTGAACCTAAGTTTTTGATGTCCATACAGCAACATCATTGGCGTCAGGTTGGTGGTCGAGACCCTCGTACGGCATCTAGACAAACTACAATAAAGGTAGATACATTTAGTCAGACAAAGATAGACAAGTTTATGCATATAAGTTAGACAAAGTAAAGATAGATAACTTACATTGTCTGGCCCAACGTGGTCGATGAGGTTCCGGTACACAATCATGGAGTTCCTGGGACATCTCTGATAATTCATCCCTGGAACAGACCACCTAAAAAAGCAGAAACACAGATAAGTTAGCATCTAAAACGCATATCACAAATTATTAACTTACAAAGAAACTTTGGTTGCTAAATAGTCTTGAAAAGAAACTTACTTATTGGCGTACGAGAGTGTAAACGGATTCCGGTTTACTGGAGCAAGCGTTGGCATCCTAGACCAACCCCGCGCTTGAAGGAGATATGCGCATGCATAAAAAGTACAGGAATTTTTTTTGGAATTTTTACACAATGCACTATAAAGATGGACGAGGACAGCTGGTCCCCAACCTTCTTTCTGCAGTGCACCAAGTGATAAGTTTATGCAATGTCTACACATATAGCTTTCAGGTGGTGGCAAAGGAGGACTACTGGCCTCAATACAAAGGCGAAATTGTCTGGCATAATGACTTGATGCGCAGAAAGAAAAAGGGTCGCCCTAACAGCACGCGCATTCGAACGGAGATGGATACCGCATACAAGATGGTAAGATTATGTAGTTCGTGTCGGCAACCAGGACACAATCGTACAAAATATCCTAACGTAGGATCAAGCAGCAGATCACAGTTTCATATGTAATCGTGTCCCGTTAAATCAATAGAAAATTTCATTTCATTTAAAGCATACGTAACCGATTACAATTAGCAAGCGACAGAAATCAAACAAATATAACTTAATATCACAACAACATTCCGAAAATAACAACAACATAAAGACATAAAACAGAACAATGCACTAAGGCGTCTACGATATCACGACCATCAATGTTATCTTCTTTGGTATTAACATCATCACAAGGACACCAGCATCATTTTCCACTTTTCTCCATTCACGAGTAACTCCTCCCAGCCTCCTCGATCAACCTCTCGATTTTCCTAATCTTTTCTCCTGGAGCAATATCTCCTTCTAGCCAGCGATTTAGTTCCCTATGCAAATGCTCCAATGTCTGCGTATTCCACAGGAGCACATTCATCAGAGGCTTTGTTGCTGGAAAAAAAAACTAGGGCATTTCTTTTTATTAAATCGAATGTTGGAAAGGGTTCCTCCGATGCTGATGACGACGACTAAGAACGTTGATTTAGAAATTCAATCATTCTAGACTCCACTCCATTCAAAATTGTTAACACTTCAGTATTTTGGTATACAATATTTTGAAAACATATATGTGTTTGCAGTCGTATTTATAGAAAAATAAAATAGTACGTGCCCCATATGATATGTCTTAAATACCCTTACAAAATTTATATCCTTTAAAATTCAATGGTTAATCATATGTTTATTATGTTTTAAAATTTATAATTTAAATCAATTTATATACTTTAAAGCTCAATGGTTAATCAATTTTAATTTTTTATTTAATTTGATTTGTAATTTAAAATTTTAAAAATATTTATAACTTAAAAATAATAATTATTATTTAAAAACTATATTTTAAAATTATATCACAATTATATTTATATTAAACCTAAATGTATAAAAAAAATATAAAATGTAAACCTACAAAATACTTAGGTCAATTTATTAAACCTAAAAAATATTTATATCAATTTATTAAACCTAAAAAATATTTATATCAATTTAAGTTTATTTTTAATTAAACCTAAGGTTATTTATATGTAAAATGCGTAAACCCTAAAACCATTTGCCCTGAGTCACCAAATGAATGGCCGACTTTAATAAAGCCCAAGTTGTGTCGTCATCTGATTTGGCGACATTACTAAAGCCCGTTTTCAATTTTGCTAGTATCGCCATACGATTTGGCGACTGCATGCTGAAATGTGGCCACTTTGAAATTTTTTTTGAATCTTTCATTTAAATAGTAATTTTTTTGAAATACATGATTATACTAAAAAAAATTCAAAAAAGTGT
The DNA here is from genome assembly GCA_963859935.3 of Lathyrus sativus. NCBI lineage: Eukaryota > Viridiplantae > Streptophyta > Magnoliopsida > Fabales > Fabaceae > Lathyrus > Lathyrus sativus. The sequence goes on from OZ012741.1 coordinate 556,518,478, forward strand.
GTCAATAAATTAGAAAACTAAGAGGCACAACATACCTGAACTCGTTTAGGGGAACACCATACCAAACTTTAATATAAAGGATTTTTTCAAGGACAAGTTTCTTGAAGGCCCTATATATATGAATACCACAAAAACATTAATTTAAAAATAGAACAAAATTGAATATTTTCTCTAATACTCATCATATATTTTCTTCATCTAACAATCATTTCTTTAATTACATAATCTTGAAGCATGTATTCATCCTTTTTAACTTTTTTTTTAATTTGAAAACACACTTAGATAATCATATCTTAACTCAATCTTTTTATTAAAAAATTAACTAAATTTATTTTATAAATTTCTAATGAGGTAGACCGAAGACCGCTTCATCAGTCAAGCCAGATCCATGAAAAATATAAATTTGATGGATTGGCCCAAAAAGATAAGGTCGTATTTTTTTGAAAATTTATTATTGCACCATAGATGTTTCTAATGCACCATGTAAATTTTCACATGTGCTCCCTAATTTTGGAAATATATCTCCGGACGCATCTATTTTTGAGTAAACATTGACATATTTCGGACATATATCTTCGAAACAATTTTAAACATTCAAAACATGTCACTCAGTAGCCATTTGCATTTGAATTGTTCTGGAGATGCATCTCCGATAATATTTCGGAGATACATATCTGAAGTGTATCAGAACAGGTGTTTTTTTGCTATAAGTTATGTATTTGTTTTCAGATGAAGTATGAAGCACGATCTCAAATAAAAAAATAGACGTACAAAATAATAAGAGACTAATATTGGATGTGTCGAAAATGATATAGCAATATATGTAGAAAATATCGTACAATTGAGATCCAAAATGTAATAAAATCGTAAGAATAAAGTAGAAAGTATAATACTACAACAAAATAATAACAGACTACTATTGTGTGTGTCAGAAAACATCTCCTCTACCTCTTAAGCCTCTTCAGCCATCAATCTCTCTGTCCTCCGACGATGTCTCTGGTACAATAGTGCCCCCTCAACAAACCCATCAGGAAATATACCCTCATCAATGACTTCCCACACAATCTCCAGTATGCGACAATACCTAGGCAGGACATCATCAGTATGATCTAGCTGATCCTGCTCCTCTTCTAGTATCGCCTGATAAGCTGGTCTCGACAGATCTCCTAGAATAGTCTACATCATCTACGAATGTGACACCCTAAAGAACCATGTGATGTACCCCTCGACGTAGCTCAAGTCGTTCGATGCTATGGTATCTTGTGACTCCTCTAGTACCAAATGACTCATAATCATCAAACATCACCTCTATTTGTCTACGAGATAAGGCAGAAGGAGCCGAGACAACAGGGTATCTGGGGATGGTTTAGGTGTACTCAAATTTCCGCATGACCCGCTCGAGCATATGAGGAGTAGTGATATGAAATTCGCAAGCAAACCATCTGGAGTATAACATTATCTCGTCAAATGATCGCATCTGACGGTGATCCACGTAGCTGTTGAAGTGCATGTCCTCAACCACCAAACAGTCAAGATATACTCTGAAAGGCTCGATCGTCAGCTTTCCTCTGAGCGGGATAAAAGAACAGGCACGTGACATATCCTCAGTGTACTCATCCACACTCGCCCAACCAGGGATGCACGGGAAGTGTCGGAGGATCCAAGCCTGAAATGAAAATAATAAAAAAAACATTCAAGGTTCAAGAATCATAAACAATGGTTTTGCAACTATGAAACGAAAATGACAAAAAATATTCAAGGATCAAGAAATATTACCACCAGTAATGCCACGCTATTTATAACCTGCTTCGTCTTCCACCGATATCCCTCTCTCAACTTCAAATAAATGTAGGCCAGGAAAGCCGCCCCAAGTTGTACTCACGGATATGAGTAAGAAGTATCGGAGGTATGCAACACCAGTATAAGTGGCACTCGTGTCCACAAAAATGAAAGTGCCTACCAAAAAAAGAAAGTATGCCCCCAAAGCATGAACCCTGTGTACTGCCACATGCTCACCATCACCATGAGCCTGTTGTTCCCTAAGGATCTCATCATCATAGATCTTTCTCAGGAACTCAAATCTAGAATGAACACCCCTAGTCATATCCACCTTCTTCATCGCCTTCTCTTGATCAGCCCCTAAATGCTCTACCGTCATCTCGACTGTCTCGCCTTTGGTCATCTTCCCATTATCGAGGAATCCCCCTCTGATCAAAAGATGTAACAAACACAAAACATTGTCTTGTGTGATAGAAATCTCATTATACGGGAGATGAAACAAAGAGGTCTCATAGTGCCATTTCTCCATAAAAGCATTAAGCATTTCGTGGTTGACTAGAGTGTAACCAGGCATGCATGGGTCCTTCCGTCCAGATAAGGACATAATTGTTTAAGACATATCGTCATTCGTCTGAGGCAAGCTAGCTATCTTCCTCCCATGGTTAAGAAGCTTCAAGGGATCACGCTCCTGAAATTATCCAAAAATAATCTATGTCAGAAATAATCAATGTCAAAAATAATCAACATCAGCCATTAAAATTAATGTAATGCCCCGACTTATTTTATTTATTTTTCAGTATTTTAATTATGTGATAATTGTAGTTATGTTGTGCTTTGATGTGTTTGAGCTACCTTGATGTGAGGTAGTGGCCTTAAGAATAGACTTTAAAGTGTTGTAGAGGTGTGTGAGCAATTATGTAGAGATGGATGGTGTGGAGAGTAAAACTAATTAGTAATATTAGTTAGTAATCATTTATTTAAATAATATAAGGTGATATTATTTAGATTAAATAATTAGTTTCATTATTATTTGTTATTATTTTAATTAGAAGGGGTTAATATTAATAAAAATAATAAGAAGAACAAGGGAGAGAGGGGTAGAAGTTGTAAGACACGTAGAAACAAGAGAAAGTGAGAAGAAATGCTAGGGCGAGAGGGAAGAGAATAACCCATTGTTGAGGAAGAAGAAAATTTTGCAAGAAATCTAAGGTAAGGATGTGATTCTAATTATCTAAGGGTTAACATGATGATGGTGGGTAGATTATGCCATGTAGGATTTGTGCTTTTTCTCTCTATTCATAATTTTGATGAATTGGTAATTGTTGGAGTTGAATAATTTTTTGATGAATTGTGTGTGGTGTGTCAATATTGTGACTGATGTTAGAATGATGCATTGCTACAATTGTTGTTGTTGGAATCATATAATTGATAATTGTATGATGTTGATGTTGTTTGTTCTGTGTGATCGCGAGTTAGAGTCGGAACAAAGTTATGAGTAGTTTTAATAAAAAGAATTTGGAGTTTGAACTTTAGAAAAGTGATTTTCCATTTTAAAATGTAGTACAAATAATTTATAAGGAAAGTGGAGTTTTGGGATGACTTAAAAGTGATTTTCGTGTGAAAAGTTGCAAAAAAAGTGATTATGCATACAGTGTAATCAATTACTATTATGGGCGTAACTGGTTACATTGCCCAAAAGCTGCATTTTTGGGCAATTCTGTGAGCGTGTAACTGGTTACCTTGATTGTGGTAACTGATTACACCATAAAACAGTAGCGAATGGTGGATGGTTACAAGAGGTGTAACCGGTTATCTCATTTGGAGTAACCGATTACACTAGGACAATTTTTAAAAAAAATTCTAAAATTCATAACTTTAGTTCCGGGTGTCTGATTTGAGTTTCGTTTGAAGCGTTAGAAAGCTTACGCAACGAACTTTATTCTAAAATTAGTTTATGTACTAGAAGTTGAATAATTTTGTTGTTTTATGGTGTTAAGTTCATTATTATCGTTATGTTTTGGTGTGACATAATTGTAAATGCATTTGTAGTTGCTTGTTATGTTGTATGTCGATGTTGCTGAAATGTTATGGCATGTTGTGTTGTGGCCTATAGTGGCGTGATACATTGATTGAATGAAGGTCATTGTATGTTGTTGTTGTCATGAATTTCATGATTACATGAGTTGTGAGATAAATCGTGTACCCAGGTGGGGTGTGAGCGTCTTTTCTGAATTTTAGTTGTAGAATCGTGTTGTTGTTGAGGTGATCATGTGCCCGAGTTGGGTGTGAGCGACGTAATGCAAATTTTGATGGGAATTGTGATTCTGAAGTAGGGATCAAGTTCTAAAATAGGAACTGAATGATACTACATGCATTGAGTCAAGTTGTGAGTCAAGTTGTGAGTCTCATTGCATTGCATCTTGGTTGTATTTGTTGTTGTGTTGGGATATTGGTTGTCTTGGATGTGTGAATGTATGTTATGGAATGGATAATTGCGCATGTGATAATCTAATGCTTTCTTATTATCATGCTTTCCTTTATATAATTATGATATCTCATCCCTTCTGTTTGAGTGTTGCCTTTACACGAGTATTGTGCAGATAACTTGTAGTATAGGAGTTAATGTGAGTGGAAGCTGGAGTTTTCCATTTTATTTTAGTGTCTGCGTCTGCTCTTATGTGTAATACCAGGGTTATGGAACGTTTATGTTTTCTTATTCTTTGTTGGAGATTTTTAGGTATGTATTGAGTTGTGATTATTTATGTTGATTTTGAAAACATGGTTAAGTTCTGAATAATTATCTGATAACGATGTTTTCGCTATTTTAATAAAAGTCGGTGTTTCAGACATGTTTTGCTGTTATTATTATTATTAATAATTTTTAGAATTCATATGTTACATATCATGTTATATGAATAGGGGTTTGTTGAAAGTAGCATCCTAAATGCCTTATGTTTTATTTTACTCTGATATTTTATTTAAAAATTATGCGGGAGTTTTTAGGGTGTTACAATTAACGCATAAAAAAATAAAAAATGCAACTAATGTTACCTCTCCGTCTCAGATATGTCTGGAAGTATGGTCTGGATACATAAAAAGTAAGGAAAAAACTTAGGGACCTCCTCCAAAACCCTCTGAATCAACATTTGCAACAACCTCACCCTCTAAAGGTGTCACTAGATCAACAAGATCATCAACGGGAGGTGACACTAGATCCGTAGGAGGTAACACTGGTGAATCCTGACTTCTACAGGAAGATGGGGGAAATGACGTGTTAGATGGTGAATCTCGTCTTCTACGGAAAGAAAATGAAGGTTGGAGTGGTTTGATATGGAGTGGCTTGAGGTGAAGCACTAGCCCTATAAGTAGACGGTGCCCTAGAAGTCGACGACACTATCTGACCAGATGTACCTGTTACCTCTGTAACTTGTTGGCACCGCTCCCGCCGAACAGATGCGTGTTGAGCAACCCTCTTAGTCTATCGACTCTGTCAGTCATTATGTCTCTACGGTAAAGTAAGACATATCACTAGTGCACACAAACAAGAAATTAAAAAAAAACATACTAAAGGAAATTCGAGAGATGCATCTCCGGAAGCACCATAAAACTACAACGTTGAACAATTTTGGAGATGCATCTCTGAAATTTCTTAAAGTATATGAAACGCTGAACAATTTCAAAGATGCATCTCTGAAATGTGCTGTAACACAAAGATCACATCAATGACGAACATACCTCATTCAAGTAGAAGAAAACATGATTTGATCGCCATTTTCAGCCAACAAACAAGTTATACACTATGTCTAAACTATGTTACATGTGATTTGTACATACTTCTAGCCCTAATTATTGATTACTACTCGTTTACACTAAAACTCGAATATTTACCGAAAACTCGAAAAACTTACTTGAAATTTATGGTTTTGATGATATTGAATGATGTTATTGATGATGGTTGATGTTTTCTTGAATTCCTTTGAGCCTTTTTTTGATGAAAATTAATTTGGTGAAGTTGAAGTGTATTGAGAAGAAGAAGAGTTTAGTTTGAGTTTGAAGAAAAGTGTGAAATGATGAAGGAGAAAAATCTGACGCAACTTATGCTCCAAAATATTCTAAAGATATTTTTTCTAAAATATTTCAATATTTATTTAAATTTTGGTATGTACAAAAATATATTTTCAAAATCACAAAATATTTGTGAAGTTTCACATGATAAATTAAAAATATATATAAGATACCCTAAGAAATTTTTATTTTTTTTATAAAAAAATTATGCCCGGTCCACGCTAAAATATAGAACTTGTACCCACAAACCACAAAGTGAATGAATTCGTAGCAAGTTAATCGCTTGATCAAACTATGCACTAAACAGAACTACTTGAACTAGTCAAATTATACAAAATGATGGCATGATTTAGGCTTCTTTTAACAAATCTATGTTCCCCATATAAGAAAGAATGTCATTGTGTTTTTCAAGCAATCATATTATTTCTTTGGTTGACAATAAACCGTATTATTTCTTGTCCAAGCAATGTTTTTTACGTGTATAATATGGTTTCTTCTATTTTCCATATGACTATTGATTTTTACTTTATTTACCTAAATAAAATTTTGACTTCAAAGAAGTGTTGTCCATATAAGTATACTAACACGTGCATTAGCTTAACAAATATAGAATATTGACTAAAAAGGTATAAAAAAAACAGATTCGCTGTAATTTTGCCCATATATATATATATATATATATATATATATATATATATATATATATATATATATATATATATATATATATATATATATATATATATATATATATATATATATGTTAAACGGTGAGGTCCTCTCTATACACCGGAGCCCCTTCCTTCACAATGAAATCTAGCTATACAGTAACGGTATTTAAGTATGAAGATTAGCTGGGTAGTTGACCCTCTTAGTCCGTTCTAAATTTAGGGCATAATTTGTTTTTCTTTCAAATAGGATTTTTCCCGCTTAATGGGAAACTACTTTATCCCCAAGGGGAATATACTTTGCATCTTAAATTGAAAATGAAGGTGATTTGATTTGCACCAATTGAGAAACCATAAATTTGATACAAAATTTATACACAATAGAATTATATATATACAATTCTTATTAATAGAATCGATTTTTTAATTTGAGTATATGATCTAAACGAGTCGCACATACACCCTATTACATGTTCCTCGGCGTTGAGGGCATCCCCGAAGAGCGGGAGATTTTGTTACAGTCCGGATTGGCTGTCTTGCGTTTCTAATAAGCTGTTTTATAGTTGGCATGGTGAATCATATACATAATGAGCTGGTTTCGATCAATCCTAACCCAATAATTTCCATTTAGAATTTATTCGACTCTATGAAATCTGGTTGTTAAGACGATTAAAAAGAGAAAAGACAACATCTCATGCATGTATTTATTAGGAATAAATATGTGTTTATTAGGGACAAAGGTTTAGGAATAAATCCACTATTCCCAGAAGAAAAAAAATAGTGGGGACAGAAATAGTTTGAAAGCAAATTATGTGTTTAGTAGGAATAAAAAGGACAGAAATAGTCTAAACATCAATATTGATTCCAACTATCAATATTGACATATGCAAATTTTGCATTTAAAAAAAAGAATCTGCTCCAGAATCAAAAATTGCTTCCGTAGGCAAAGAATCTGATATATATATATATATATATATATATATATATATATATATATATATATATATATATATATATATATATATATATATATATATATATATATATATATATATATATATATATATATATATATATATATATATATATATATATATATATATATATATATATATATATATATATATATATATATATATATATATATATATATATATTAGTCAGAATCCATTGACACCAAATATAAATATAAAAATCTTACAAAAGTCTTACACTAAGTCGGAATCCAATTGTTAATATGAATAAATCAAATAGTCATATTAGTAATCTATTTTTTAAGAAAAAGAAATGGTAATGTGTTTTTTAGTTTAATTTCATTTAATATGACCTTTTAATTCAATCATTAATGATTGAGATTTTGTGCAAGTCTTTTATACTTACACTTGGTGTTAGAGTTATTTTTGGACCTATGGAATTGAAAAACCACCCGAGAACCGGTCCATTGGAGCCGGACCATTGGACCGGCCGAAACGTCTCTTGGTCTGGTAATGGATATAATTTTAATATGTATTCATACTGAAGAACCGACCAATTATCCAACGGGTACCCGATAAGCCTTGATATAAATTCTATAAAATTTTCATTTCCTCATTTTTTTTCCTCTCTCCTTTCAGTCACTCTCTCGTCTCTCACATTCTTCCTCTTTCGTTTCGTCTCTCTCCCCTAGGGCTTCGTCTTCCTTCCAATCAAGGCACAGTGTTTACTTTCATGAGTGTTATCTGTTTGAATCATTTCTATTAGACGCTTAGTGGGAATTGTTCAAGCCTACAACAATCGTGTAATGTATCCAAACTCTATTCTTTTTTATTTCTGTTATAATATTGTTTACAATGTTTGCATGTTTGAGTTGTTGAATAGTTCTCAACCTGGTACCATTTTTTATCTAAATTTTGACATAAAATGTTGGGATTTTGGATTCGTTCGTGACTCTGTTTCATGAACAAAATTTTGACCTAAACTGTTTGAGTATTTGATTTGTTATTTATATTGCTTGAGTTTTGATAAAAAATGTTTGAGTATTTGATTCTGTTGCTGAGTTTTGTTCTTCATTAGGGTTTGGCTTAGGGTTTTAAATTGAGGTTGTATTGTGTGATTTGTGCTGCTGAGGTTGTATTTTTCCCTAATAATAATTGTTTGTCTTTTGTTCTTAATAAAAAGGTTGTATTATGTTACTCAGTTTTGTTCATATTTCGTATTACATTACATTATTGTTTGATCGATGTTGAATTTTATGCCATGTCTTTTCAAGATTCTTCATTGGCTCCAACTATGGATGATCTTATTGATATTAACATGTTGCTTGATGGGACTGGGGAAGAGGAGACAATGGATGGAGAAAATATAGAGATTGATGAGATGATTGATTTGGAACTTCCAGTTCCACTTCTAACTAACAACACTACTCAAAATACAACTACTACTCAAAATACTACTACTACTACTACTACTCAAAATACAACTACTGCTAATGACAGGGCAACCCCTCCAGTTGACCTAGATCAAAGTTCTCATAGCTGGATAAATACCTTTAGTAAAACTCCTCGTCCCAAGAAATTTGTTGTTCATACTGAAATGGTACTTATTGAAATGTCTGATGGTGCTAAGAAGTGGAAATACAGATGGTATGGTAAGCTTTACACTTATGATGTGAAATGGGAAAGTACTTCTAATGGTAAGAAACATTTAAAAAATTGCATTAAGAGAAAGTTGAGGTTGAAAGGTAATACTGACAAAAATGTTGCATAATCTAAGTTAAATATAGGTGGTGATAGTACTCCAAGTTTGGCAAGTTGGACATATAATCATTCTAGGGTTAGAGAGGTTGTTGCTCATATGATTCTAGGTCATGAATTTCCTTTTTCTGTTTTACAGTTATGGAAGGTGTTATCTTTAATGAGTTTCTTAGAGAAATTTATCCATGGTACAAAAAGATTACTAAACAACACGTTAAGTTTTATTGTGAGACATTTTATGAGGCTAAGAGAGTTAAGATGAAAAAGTCTATGTCTTTTATTAATAGGATCAGTCTTACAACTGACCTGTGGTGGTCTGGTGAACTGAAAATTGGTTATCTGACTGTGACTAGTCATTTCATTGATTCAAAATGGCAGCTTCACAAAATATTTTTATCTTTTAAGAATGTGCCACCACTACATTCTGGTGAGGTTTGTGTAGGGAATTGATTAAGGTCATGGATGATTGGGGCATAAGGGATAAGGTTGTTTCAATTTTAGTTGATAATTATAGTGCCAATGATAACTGCATTCCTAGATTGAAGAGAGATTATTCTGATAGGAGATATCTACCATTGGATGGTAAACTGTTTCATGTGAGATGTTGTGCACACATCTTAAATTTGTTAGTTTAGGATGGTCTTGATATGATTAAGGTGGTTGTTGATAAGATTAGAAATGGGGTCAAATACTTGCTGAATTCTAAAACTAGATGCAAAGCATTCAAAATAATTGTTGATGAGTTGCAACTTGAAGGCAGAATGCAAGTGTTGGATATTAAGACAAGGTGGAACTCAACTTGGTTGATGTTGTCCACTGCATAACACTACAGAGAAGTATGGCCAAGATATGTTGAAGAAAATGGTGCATTTCTCACCTTTTTCCTGATGCAAATGATTGGGAAGATGTTCATGATATTTGCAAGTTTTTGGATGTTTTTGCTGATGTTACATCAATTATTAGTGGCACCTCTTACCCTACTGCTAATTTGTTTTTGGTTGAGCTTTAAGGTTATACTTGATAAACCTTCAAGCATCTTAAATAATCCTCAGTTGCAAGCGCTTGCTAATGAATTGAAGTTGAAATATGACAAGTATTAGTCTGATTCTAATACATTAATTTCTATTGGTGCAGTTCTTGATCCAAGGTATGTACAATTTACAAGTAGATAGTCAATTAAGTTGTCATTGCATTGTACATTAGGTAGCTATTATTCTGCTTGGTATGTTGCCTTGTAATTAAACCTTGGCTTATGATGAATTTTGTTGCCCATGAAATAGTATTTGAGGCCACTTCTGTCTGAACTGCTTGTGAATAATGTTTGATCAATTGTTCATATGTTTCCTATGATGAATTTTGTTACCTTGTTGTGAGTTGTGATGAAATTGTACCTATGATGAATTTTTTTTGCCTTGTTGTGAGTTGTGATGAAATTGTGCCTATGATGAATTATGTTTGATATGAGGCCAATTCTGTTTGATCTGCTTGTGAAATGATTCAATCATCTTACCTTGTAAGTTGTGACTCAATTGTGCCTAGGATTAAATTATGTTGCCTTGTGTGTTGTGATTTAATTGTGCCTATGATGAATTCTGTTTCATCTGCTTGATATGATTATAGTAGTCTCTGAGGCCAATTATGTTACCTCCTTGTGACTTTAGTTGTGTTTAAGGCCAATTCTGTTACCTCCTTGTGACTTTAGTTGCTTATAATGAAATCAAATTCTGAGGCCAAACATGTTGAAAATAAATTATGCAAATGGGTATAGATGAATTTAAGTTGGTTGACAACTCTACTTGTTCAAATAGGTATAAAATGATCTTCATCAAATGGGTATATCCCTTATTGTATCCAAATCCTACTCAAGCCACTGCCTATGAACATAAGTTGGCAACCAGCTTAAAATCTCTCTTCGAATTGTATTAAGATACATATGGAACCAATGATGAGAATGTCCCTGTATCTGAAACTCCAAAAGTAGGATCTAGTTCTGGGTTGGGAAGGAGGAGTTTTGAGATGTTTTTAAAAACTGTTGTTGGTAATACTAATTCAAAATCTGATCTTGAATTATATCTTGAAGAGTCTCCCTTGAAAGTTCCCCCCTAAAGTTAACTTTGATGTTTTAACATGGTGGATGAGGAGTGAAGCCAAGTATCATGTTCTTAGTAAATTGGCAAGGGATATCCTAACTGTTCTAGTTACAACTGTTGCTTCAAAAGCAACTTTTAGTGCTGATAATAGGGTTATTGATCTGAAACAATCTTCTATGAAAATTAAGACAGTTGAAATGGTACTTTGTGGGGGTGATTGAGTGAAGGAAAAATATGGAATTAAAAAGGGTTATACTGCTAGTATTTTAAGTAACTTTTGCTTATGGTCTATTTTAATTTAATATTTATATGGCTTTTGCTTTTACATTTGTGGTGCTTATGAACTTATCTTTTTTTACTTTTGTAGCTTGAAGAACTACAAGATGAACCTTTAAAATATTATTTTGGTGAGGATCCGGTTGTTGCTTCTTCGACAACAACAACTTAAACATATATAATTTCAATGCTTCTGAGGCATCATTAACAAATGTAATGATATTTTTTGTTTTTTTGAAAACATAAGTTTCATAACTTATGTTTGAACAAGGTTTAATTTTTTACATTAACTTCTCTATGAACATGTGATGTGATTATGTGAGTGGTATTTAAAATGTAATGTCAAATACCAATGAGAAATTGAAAAATTAATGTAATGGAAATTTATTGTGAATTTTGAAATTAAAAAATATTATTTTATTTTTACTCGCTAATTCGGGTGGTCTAGATACCCGGACCGAAAATTATCGATCCGATCTCGGTTCTCCATTAACAAATCATAATAGTAATCCTCCTATTCAACTACTTCAAACCATTTCCTTATCCGGTTCGGTCTCGGTTTACCCGAATGTATCGGATCGGTTTCGGTACAAAAAATTAACCAATACTGTTCTGGTCCGGTTCTGGTTAGGGTTTCGGTCCAACTCTCAAGACCCTGGATACCCAGACCGGACCGGACCGAAAACAATCCTATCCAGTGTCCACGATTTCTCTCTCTCTCTCTCTCTCTCTCCCTCCTCCCTCCTTTTTTATATATATATATATATATATATATATATATATATATATATATATATATATATATATATATATATATATATATATATATATATATATATATATATATATATATATATATATATATATATATATATATATATATAAAATGTTAAGAGTTTATTTAGGTGTATATGATTCTATATATAAGTAATAAAAATGGAGATTTTATCTAGAAGAATAAAATCACATTTAAAGTTATTAATTTTTAATTTATTTTAAAAATATCCATGACATTCGTTCTTTGAAAAAAGGGTGCTTTCTACTCAACCTATTGACTTACTATTTTTGACTTAACCACTTAGCTTGCTTCATAAATATTTTGTATTTTAAAAAGAAAGAAGTCTGCGTCTATTCGTTTTTTTTTTTTTGAAATATTGGTAATATTTTTACTAGTCTCATTATAAAGGGTTTGTTTGAGTTATGTGTGATTCATAAACTAATAATTAATTATATGAGTTGAAATGATTAATGAGAGAACTGATCTCTCTCTCTCTGGAAATTGTTCTTGCCAACTCTGACTGGAATTAGGGGTGTGCATGAATTATAAACCAAACCAAACTACATATATGGTTTGCTTTGGATCTCAAAACTATTTATATAAAATCGGTTTATTTTTTTAAAACCGATTTACAAGTGGATCGGTTCGGTTTCAAACCGATTTAAAAAAAAAACAGTTTTTTTAAAAATCAGTTTTAAACCGGTTTCTCTCAAAACCAGTTTTTTATTTCTTTAAAAAAATTAATTTTAAAACCAACTTTATAAAAAAAACCAACTTTAAAACCAATTTTTAAAAAAAATCAATTTTATTGCAAACTATCAAATAATTGATAAATCACTTGAAACATTTTAATTCTATATTTTGTATTAAGAAATGAAAATGTTCAAGCGCGAGTATTTGACAGTACAGAAAATAATAATAGTAAGTTCAAAGCCATCACTTTTCTGAAAACCTAGTCATAACACAAACGCTAATAATATATTTAGGATGCTTGATGCTGACAGCAGTGGAACCATAACATTGGATGAGCTAAAAGAAGGCTTAAAGCGAGTAGGATCTGAACTTATGGAATCTGAAATCAAGGATCTTATGGATGCAGTAAGATGAATCATTAGTTCATAATTTGTGACGCTTTTACCTAATTCTAAACTTAACAATCTGACAATTCTTATAATTTTGCATGTGACAGGAAGATATTGATAATAACGGCACACTCGACTATGGTGAATTCATTGCTGCTACTGTCCACTTAAACAAGCTGGAAAGAGAGGAAAATCTTTTGTCACCATTCTCCTACTTTGACAAAGATGGAAGTGGTTATATAACCATTGATGAGATTCAAGTAGCTTGTAAGGAGTTCGGTTTGAATGATATCCATATTGATGAAATGGTCAAGGAAATTGATCAAGATAATGTAAGTTTTCTTCTTCTTTGTCTTGCTATTAAGAGCTTGCTTGTATAGGTCACATGTTTCTGCAAACTGTCTTTCAAGATTATACTCCAACAGTAACATTTTTTACTGCAGGATGGACAAATAGATTATGGAGAATTTGCTACCATGATGAGAAAGGACAATGGCGGGATGGGAAGACGAACCATGACAAGCAGACTCAATTTCAGAAATGCTCTTGGAATCATAGGCAATGGATCCAATTAAATTATTGTACCTCAAATAACTATTTAGTGATAAAATTTGGAATGAGTTATAAACTATGATAACTTTCAACATTATCTGTAACATTAAAGTTTGTCTTTGTAAACTGACAAAAAAATTAGAAGCCAAAATCACTCCATTGTGATACTTGATGATAAAAAATGCATTTAAGTTAAAGAAATATTTAAAAAAATCCATTAGAGCAATGTCTAAGAAATCTCAAACAAAACTTTGAAGAGGAAACCAATCTCTACACCTACCTGATTTTATAGATATTCTAGAATATACTTTTTGCTTAAGTCAGTGTAGTATTGCCTTAATTTCACCAATCTCATTGTCAATCTAAATATGCACTTATAAACTAGTTAACTAATAAATATTATCTAAGTGTGTTTGGTTATACGGTGGAAAAAATTGATTTAAGCTATGAAATATAACTGTTTAAATGATTTAAGCAATGAAATATAACTGTTTAAGCTATGAAAAAAATTGATTTAAGCTATGAAATATAATTGTTTAAGCTATGAAAAAAATTGAATGCACTTATAAACTAGTTAACTAATAAAATATAACTGTCCCTAAACAGACACATAGAAACATAATTTCTACTAAATGAAAAGTCTTAACAATTTGTTCACATTCTTTGTATACAACCATTATGTTTAGTTTGTATAGAACTTATAACTTTAGGCCTTTCTAATGGCTTTGAACTTAAGCTATGAAATATGGTTTAAGGAAAATGATAATGTCAACAATATTGAGACACACAGACACCTCACCACGATCTCATTCCCTCCTACCTCATTTTCTAGCTAACAAGAATTTACAGTAGCTAACAAGAATTTGTAGTCCCCAAATACTAGTTTCTGAACAATTTTTAGCTAACAAGAAACCATGCATTATGTAACACAAATAATTTAGAGTTGGAAGTAGTTTTACAAACAGGATCAAACCATATTTTTAGGGGTATGGCATTGTCTATGCTAAATAGCTTAATGAAAATAGATCGAACATCTGGTATGCAAGCATAACAACTGGGAGTTTAAATTATAGCAGTATAGAAAATGTTCAAAAACTAATGGGCTCACCTGCGCACGACCACGACCGTATCTCAACACCTCCGCCTATTCAGCAACCTAAACAACAAAGCTCTCGTCTTCAACGTATCTGTCCTCTGCAACTTCCTCCGTCGCAAAACTATTTCGATAAACCCGTGATTGTGATTTAGAGAATTAAGATACAAATGAGATTAAAGTTTGAAATTTGAAGAATGATGAAGAAGAAAGAGATGAATAAATTCTGGATTTTGAGAATTAGGGTTTCTGAAATTTGTGTTGATCTTGATTTTCCCAAACTATTCTACTTTTATTTTTGAAGCTTATTGAAAATGGTTACCGAATCTCAAACCGGTTTGGAACAAATGGTTACCGGTTTTTTTTTTAATTTGATAAATGGGCCACCAAATTTTAAATATAAATTTGGTTTGGATTTTAAAATTTGGATTAATTTGGATAAGAATTTGGTTTATGGTTATTGGTTATTTTGCACACCCCTAACTGGAACAATAACAACTCAAGTCTAGTCCAACAAATTTAGGGTATGGATTATGATCTAGACTGCTCTCCGTGGCAATCCATCAGTCAATGTGCTTTTAAGTGTTTGTCGTGAATATTTCATTCATTCTAACATAGTATCTTATCAATCTTTATTTTTTGTATCTTATCATTCATTCTAACATCAGTCATTTGTGATCTAGATTGCTCTTTGAAATTTGTTGCCTTTATTTCATGCCACGTGTTGTTTAAGGTGCATATAGTGATGACTTAACAATAGGTGTAACGCATTTAATATCTTGAAACCATAAAACTCACTATCAATTTTGATGACTCCATCTCAATTAATGTTTTGGGAATAGGTCAGACCAACTAGCAGGGCCTTACGACCTAACCTATATAGATTTATGATAAATTAAGTTTTTTTTTCAAAGGATAATGATAACTTGTACCTTTGGGACATATGTTAAAAAAACCCACAAATAAAAAATATGTATAGAAAAAAACAATAAAGTCATTAATTATAAGGTTGTATTAAATTTATTACACAATTTCCAAGAATTATTTCCTATATTTATTTCTTAATTTGTGCACTTGGGACACAAGTTAGCGTTACCCTTTTTCAAATAGAAAGGTCTAGGCTTTTTTATAAGCCTATTTAGTTAAAAATTCTAAACCAAAGGCCCTAAAAAAAGCCTTATAAACCTATCAGGTCGATCTATTTAAATAAATATGAATAATTTTATTATTATTATTATTATTATTATTATTATTATTATTATTATTATTATTATTATTATTATTATTATTATTATTATTATTATTATTATTATTATTATATTTTATGTGTATTTTAAATTAAAATAAAAAGGTAAAGCGTATTTATCTTGAAAAACATATGAAAATAAGTTAAAAAAATCTTATGAACAATGTCATAAGTTATTTTCATAAGTTCTCTCAAACAAATAGTATAAAAAACTTATGTTAATATGTAAATTTGAATAAGTCAATGCAAATAAGCATTTAGTCTCATTGATCTTTTAATTTTTTTAGTCTATTTAAACATTAATATAATTGCTTATTTACATAGGATCAAATGCAATAGGCTTTTATGTAGCCTAATAGGCCAAACAAGCCTTCAAAAAGGTCAGACTCAGGCCTAAAAACAAGTCTACGATAGGCCACAGGCCAGACTTAGACTTTGAAATTTTTAGTAGGTCAGGCTCAGGCTTGGCAAAGTCTAACACGGCCAAGCCTATTTCCACCCCTAGATGTGACACTCATTTATTAGTGGATATGCAACCCTCGTGGTCTTCTTACTTATTTTTCCATCGTTGGATCTTCGTCTATTCATCTTTCAAATTATCAGGACGTGACAAGTCAAATACTTCAATGACTCAGGATTATGACTAGTTCGTTTTTTAATCAGGGTTTTCATGCAAGGAAGTTCATTAGGATTGAGTTTCGAGATTTCTAAGGATGAGATTGATTTAGAGTCTCTCAAGGGCAGTTCCATATCCAGATACCTATTTTCTAATCCACTCACATTTTTTTATCCAATCCAATTCATATTTTCAATCATTTATTTTCCATTATGTTCATTATCCATATTCTATTTAAAACACACTATCCATTATATCCATTTCAAAACCATGATTTTTCATTATCCAAATAATTTAATATCCATTTTTCATTATCCAAATTCCACTTCATATCCATTTCTATATCCCTATTTCATGATCATTTTAAAAATAAAATAAAAGCATTACCATAACATCATACAATTCAAAAGAAAAAATCAATTTCATTAAAAAAAGGCCATAAGCTCATGAATTACAATAAGCCCATGACACACACCAAGTTCTACAAAATAATAAAATTCCATTTACAAAAAAAAAAAACCAAAGTCCATATTCATTTACATAACCCATTTTTCACTACAATACATGATACAATTCACAAAAAATAACAATAGAAAAAGCCCATGAAAATGTCAAAAAAAAAAATATGAATAAGTCAATTATACAAAACCATTACCATGATATTCCACGTCAATAGTTTCTTAAGCTATGACCAAAATCACACCACATTACACAACACAATACCCAAAGCAACCATCACAATTTTGACTTTCTAACCGATTCTCCATAATAAACCATTAACAAATTCTTCAATTACCACAAACCACAAAACCTTCAACCAAATTGATACGTGATCCTACCCGAGTCTTCTCATACACACAACATTACCACATCTTTAGACTACATGTTACAATTCACTCCCCACACTTCATATAAACTCAACCTTCACAAAGCAACAAACAAACCGTTACAGCATGATATGCAACACACAACCACTACAAACCTTGCCAGCTAGCCATACAAATTCATTAATCCAGCCAAACATGCAACATTTCATATAATAACAATGTGCAGCTTTTCATGAGCAGCTGGCCCACTGTTGGTTGGGAATTTCGACGCTATATTTGCGTTTGAGAAACTAGATAAAATGAAAGTTTTTTAAGTTTGGTTGATTTCGACAGGAATTGATGTGAAATTCTGTAGAAATGGTTCTCATAAAGAGATATGCTTGAGCAAATACTTAGAAATACTTTCTAAGTATAGGAAGTTATTTCGATGAAGGCATGCTATAAAACCTTCCTTCGACAAATATTTGAATTTCAAATATGGATGAGTAATTGTCTTTTGTCCTTATCTGTTTCTTAAGAGAAGACGTGTGGCGAACCATGGTGAAACAAAGCATGCAGAGGCGAAACATGTCAACTTTTGGAGAAATATTCTTTAGAGGCAGTTATTTCGATGCATTATAAATAGGGGTCTTAGAATTAGGATTTCTGTGTGTTCAATTATTGTACTGTACTCAAATTTACTCAAAGTACTCAAGTTAACGTGAGAAAAGAGTCATTGTTGAGAAATGTACGTTTGAAACACCATATATTTTATTCAATAGAAATTTACTTTCTTTTACTCACTGCTCTTTACTACATTTCTTTTACTTTGAAGTTATTTTTCTTCATTGTTTTACTTAAACAAAATTTTATAAATTTTAGCCTTTTTTCAAACAAAACAATCAATCCTTTTTACAAATCAATGAATACTGTCGAAGTGTTCTACGAATTTTCTAGAAAGGCATAAAACACCATAGCTATGCTCTTAGGATTCACTGGTTGATCCTGCAAGTGAACCAAATCAATTATTGTTTTTGAATACCATTGATTGTTTACCAATTTTCACGGTAAACAAATTCACGCCTAGTGGGATAATGCTATAGTGTATTAAAATATTTTTGTTCACCTTTCTCTGGAAAAAAATTCTGCATTTAAGTTCTTCAATTTTACGATCTCTCTATGCTTCGTTGCATGAGACTTAGAAGTGGTAAAATAGCCACAAACAACGAAGAAAGGCCTAGAAGGAGATACGTAGGAGGATGGCAAATACAAATCTGCCAAATAACCAAAATCCATCAAATGACGGAGTACCACCCCCTTCTTCTTCAGGGGGAAATACGATTTTAGTGTCAGTATCAGAAGCCATTCCAATCACGACAAGTTCGACTCCTACGCAGTCAATTTCTCAAAGTGGTCCTATATCATCCTATGGAGGAACGCAAGGTCTACCATCGACCCCCCCTCCAGTGGGGCATAGTTTATTCAGGACTTTTGTGCATGGATTTACGACGCCACCAATAGGACGTGATCAACCTTATGGTATGCCAACGTCAGTGATGGCAAGTTTGCACAATGCCTCATCAACATTTGCATACCCAGTGGTGAATGTGACTTCGCCACTATAAGGATCTAGTTCAGGAATAAACAATATGGGTCGAATTAGCCAACCATTTGGAAATGGATTTCCTGCCACAGATGCCAAGCATTAACAATAATTCTACATCAGTGATAAGGCAACAGATGGACGAAAACAACCATCAAATAGTTTAGATGCTTGCCCAACATATGAGGGTTATATTCAATCCCTTAATCCAAAATACTACCCAAATCAATTAACAGTTAGAGTGCAAATGACCCGAATCGCTGACTTCTTTGGTGTCCCACAACCCCCTCGACATCCCCAGAGGGAATGGATGGTACGAAATAACAAAGTGGTCTTAGAAGAAGAACCTATAATTAACCTGTGAAATCAAGATTTTCAAGATCAACTTATGTTTTGATGAAGACAAACCACTTGACAAGAAGGCAAAGATGTTCAGTTATCTTCAAGACATTAGGACAAAGACTTGACATGAAGAATAATCTCACTGGAAGGTATAATGAAAATCTTCATCAAATATTTAAGTCCTAGTTGCTCAAACAATTAAAATCATATGCATTACTTTTTCACACTTTCACAAGCTTTTATTTGCAAGATTTTTCTAAGTTTTTGCCAGTCCAATCGATTGCACTCTTGGAGCAATCGATTTCATGATCAAAATTTTACTTCATTTTTGCTACTGTTTTATAGTGCAATAGATTGGTGCTTTGGTGCAATCGATTGCACTTGAAAAATCTTCTTATTTTTGCTACTGTTTTAGTGTGAAATCGATTGCTGCTTTGGTGCAATTGATTGCTCAGTTCAAAATTCAAATTTCAAGTAATTTTTGTGAAGGTGCAATTGATTGGTCCTTATGTGCAATTGTTTTCTCCTTGAACATTTTTGAAAAATTATTCTGAAAAATTGCACCTCTTCAATCATTCTTCTATGAATTGTTTCTATTGAATCATGATAATTGTTTATCATATTTTATGAAGATTTGCATGATATTTCAAAGAGGTGTTTGTGACTTATAAATACCTAATCTTTCAATTTTCAAAAACAACCTCTTTCAAAATCTTTACCAATATTTTTATCTTTCCACATCTTGAATCAAATCACTTTTCATAAAGAATTTTCTGCATATTTTCATATCTTTTGAAAGAAAATTCTTGAGCAACAAAGTCTTAAATATTTGTGGAAATTATCATTGAAAGAGAAGATTAATCACAACATTGATAAACTTTGTATATACAGTTTTAAACTCATTATAAATCAAAGATTGTATTAATTCCCCTTGCTATTCAGGATTGTTGAAAGTAAGTGTGTGCATTGAAGAGGATTGTTTTTCTTGGACTTAGTGTTCAAATTTTAAAGGTGTTAAGAGCCTTTAATCTACCTATAGGTTAGAAAGTAAGTTGTACACTCAGTCTAACTATAGTGAAATTTCTTTCGGTGAGAAAGGGGACTGGAGTACCTTCAGAGTGTGAAGGGAACCAAGATACTTCTCTATGTTATTTACTTTCTATTCTTTAATGCTTTCATAACCCCTTCATATTTCAAAGAAAGTAATAACTTTAATCGATAAAACTAGAAAATTTCAAAGAACTTAATTCACCCCCCCCCCCTCTCTTAGGTGCAACTTAGACTATCAATTGGCATCAGGGCAGGTGTTAGGTAACCTGTTCCTAATCGATTCAGAATGGCTTCCGCAAACAACAAAGGTGTGTTTAAAGACGGTGGTAGCAGCAACAAGCCTCCACTGTTTTGTGGTGAATATTTTGACTTCTTGATTTAGGAGAAAGGTGGTTAAAGGCAATTATTTCGATTTAGTATAAATAAGTGGTCTTAGTGTTAAGATTTCGTATGTGATCAAGTTTGTACAAGTCACTCAAATTACTTAAAGTACCCAGTGTGTAGAGAAAAAAGTTATTGAGAAATGTACGTTTGATGAAACACCATTTTCTTACATAATTCAGTTTATGCTTTTGCCTAGAAATTTATCTTCTTTATTCGCACAAGTTACTTTTGATGCATTTTACTGCACTTTCGATTACTTTCCTGCAACGTAATTTCTTTTACATTTTCGAAGTAAACTACTTTCAAATCATGAATGTTGTCGAAGTGCTCATTATCTATCAAACTTTAATTTAAAATGTATT
This sequence comes from Lathyrus sativus, assembly GCA_963859935.3. Taxonomy (NCBI): domain Eukaryota; kingdom Viridiplantae; phylum Streptophyta; class Magnoliopsida; order Fabales; family Fabaceae; genus Lathyrus; species Lathyrus sativus. The sequence goes on from OZ012741.1 coordinate 556,540,002, forward strand.
AGCACATGTCCTAGGATTCACTAGTTAATCCTGTAAGTTAACCAATATTTGGATATCGGCGGTTATTTACCAATTTTCACGGTAAACAGACATCATGACTTTTTAATCAAACTGAACAACGACCAATAAAAAAAAACTAATACAATAAAACTGTCACACAAGAGAGCAAAGATAAAACTCATCAATCTAACATACCAACAACCTTCGCAAATCCATGTGGACTTAAGAAATACTCATCCGTCTACATTAATCTATTTTCTAATGTTACCTAAAATGTTATAATGCCTTAGGTAAGGACACCTCAATTGTTGGTTATAAATTAAAGGAAAAAATTTAAATACAAATCTTTAAGTGTGATTTTACTATCTTTCAATAAAAATATGACAAGTGTATTTAAATATCATTTAAGGATTGTAAATAGAAAAAATAACATATATATGTAAAAGAAAATTATATATTTACATATTTTCATAAATAAAAAAAGAAAAAAAGTAAAAGTCATCCCTAAAATAGTTTATCTAAATTTTCTCCTAAACTAAATTTGATTATGGAATTTACCACGTGTGTTTAGACAAACAAAAAGAGATATGAATATAGCCCATGTGCCTATCGGTTTGTATTGTTTCCTTTGATATTCCTGAATGAATCTGTTAAAAAAACCTATTTCAATTTAAACCATATTAAAACAGGACTAGTAATATGCCAAATTCACTTGGACCAAAACTAACTATTGGATGATTAACAATTAACGGCACACGCAAAGGCCATTTCCGAAAAAACAGCCTCATATATTTAACTCCAAATTTTCGGCGCGACTTTTCCTTTGCTTTCAAATATTTTTCGCTCTAAACTTCAACCAATTCTCACTTTCTATAACTTGTACAGTTGATAGAACACATGAAAAAACTAACATAAACTATTCACTTTGTAGTAATTATTAAGCCAATATTCCAGATCCTTATTATAGCTATAAATACCCTCCTCATAAACCGTTACACCCCACTACCTTCACCACTTCTACCACTCCATCTTCCAACTTATTCTCTAACCATTCTTTCACATTATCATATAAACATCTCTCTCTCCCAATTTCTTCAACATTTTTTCAACAATATGTCAAACAATAATTATCCTCTTCCTTTTCTCTTCCTCATAATCACACTATCTTGTTCCTTCAATTTCTCAACGGTTAAATCATCCACATTCAATGTAATCAACTTCGGAGCCAAACCAGATGGAATAACCGATTCCACTAAAGCATTCCTGAATGCTTGGACTAAGGCATGTTCGTCGCCGTATCCCGCAGCAATTTACGTTCCACAAGGGAAATTCTTACTCGGAACTGTAACATTTAGTGGAAATTGTGCTAACAAAGCTATTTCCATAACGATTGATGGTACTTTGATCGCTTCATCTAATTACCGTGCCGCCGGTAAAGGCAGTAGCACATGGTTGAGTTTTCAGCATGTTGACGGAGTTTCGATTCGCGGCGGTGTGCTTGATGGCCAGGGTACTGCCTTGTGGAACTGTAAAATGTCGAACAAAAGGAATTGCCCAATCGGAGCGACGGTAATGTCTATCATGCATTGCATTGCACCTGATTATTATTTTTCACCTTATATTCCAAGTTTTATTAATAATTAATTTAAGACAACTACTACAGATATAATTATAGAATTTAAAACAACTTATTATTTAGTAGAGGTAGGAGTTTAATTTGCAACTATTCTTATTTGAAGAATTTATTTTATAAGGTGATGATAGAGTGGTTAATTTTATTTTGTGATGTTTTCAGACGCTAGGATTTACTGGCTCAAAAAACATTATGATAATTGGATTGACATCTATAAATAGTCAAATGTTTCACATAACGTTTAATGGATGTCAATATGTAAAAACACAAGATGTAAACATTGTGGCGCCTGGAAACAGTCCTAACACCGACGGCATCCATGTCCAAATGTCCTCCTACGTCACTATCATTCACTCCAAAATCCGCACCGGTGATGATTGTATCTCAATCGGACCTGGAACCAATAATTTGTGGATTGAAAACATTGAATGTGGTCCGGGACATGGAATAAGGTAACAAATCTCTTTCATCTTATTAATTTTTATTTTTTCTTCATCTAAAAAACACTATAGTAATGATTTGTTTGATACTAATTACAGCATTGGAAGCTTAGGATGGGAATTAAATGAAGCAGGTGTACAAAATGTGACAGTTAAAACAGTTACGTTCACAGGAACTCAAAATGGTGTTAGAATAAAATCATGGGGTAGAGCTAGCAATGGATTTGCTAGGAACATTTTTTTCCAAGATGCAACTATGGTTAATGTCCAAAACCCAATTGTCATTGACCAGAATTATTGTCCAAACAACAAAAACTGCCCCGGCCAGGTTGGTTTTAGCATCTTATTGGACGCTTTACACTATTACAATTTTTACATGAAAATAAGCTTATTTTTTTTGTTGCTGAAATTATTATATTTACAGGCGTCTGGAATTAAAATCAGTGATGTAACATACCAAGACATCCATGGAACATCAGCAACACAAGTAGCTGTGAAATTTGATTGTAGTTCAAAGTATCCATGCAATGGGATAAAATTGAAGGATGTTAAACTTACTTACAAAAACCAAATAGCTGAAGCATCTTGTAACCATGCTGGTGGAGCTGCATTGGGTTTTGTTCAACCAGAGAGTTGCTTTTAAAATAAAGTTGCTACAGTCATTAAAAAATTATTAAGCAAAGATTCTTTATATATATATATATAACTAATGAAAATTCATACTAATAACACTATGTTGTAATTTGAGAAGTTGCTTATTCTGAGGTGTTTGTGGCCCATTGAGCCACAGAGGAGTCTGGTTTAGCAATTTTTATACTTAGGAAGATATAGAAAGTTCAATTTTCTATTACTTGATTGTATTTATAGTATTCAAAATTTATACGCAAATATTTGTAACAAGGAAATTTAAGGGTATATGAGTTATATTGATAATTTTTTTTCGATAATCTTTTTGTTTGCCCTGATTCTAATGATTCTTTACTTGCTATAAACTTCCATAGTGTTGGGACCATATGTGTATTGGTTGTTTTGTTCTTCCGTTAGACTACATCATTTCCACGCCCCTTAAATACAAAACTCTACAAAGTTTATGACTGATATATTTAATTACTTGATGAATGGTATATCTATAACACTTGTCCATCTCAATGTAGGCGAGTGCAGAAAGTCTCGACATCCCTTGTATTTTGTATTTCAATTTTTTTATAAGAAATAACTAATATTAATAAAATTAACAATAAGGGTACTAGGGATATATATTTACACGAATCATAGTAATCAGATTAAAGACGGTGAAGAAAAGGAAAGACAATGTTGAAGACGAAACAGTGTCATCTTTTTTCTTTACTCAATTCCCGGATGTCTTTGATGCGAAGGACATGTTTAATATCTTCAAAGATATTGGTCGGGTGTCTGAAGTATTCATACCGCATAGACGTGACAAACGTGGTAATAAATATGGATTCGTACGTTTTAGAAAAGTGACAAATGTGAGAGTAATGGATGCCATACTGGACATTATCTTCATCAAAGATAGAAAATTACATGCAAATGTACCTAAATTTCAAAAGAAGGAAATTGTGCAACCCAAAAGCCATAACTATGGTAGAGCAATTGAAGAGAAGGGTACCGAAACAATAAATCAAGTGTCATGGGGTAAAGTTAGGGCCAATGATTCTTGTTGTGGTGGAAATAGGATATCAAACTATTAATTAGTTTGAATCACAATTCTTGATTCACAACCGCTCTTTGATTTATCCGAAGGAAAAGGTCAAAAGAGGGAAAACCTATTTTTGCATCGTAAACACAATGCGGGGAGAGACCTAGGTAAGGGGTTGGTTAAGCTTAGGGAAGGTACTAACACCCTAAACTTCTGTAGTACTCTACAGGAACCTTTTGTTTAATGTATGCATTTTACTTTATTTATCTGCTTGAAACATATATTGAGCTAAGGGATAGAGTGACCTAAAGAGACCTAAGGGTTAGTCCTAAGTTTACTCGGCAAGACGTCGCATCTTGTGCCTACATATCCTGACGGGAATGGAATCAGAGTAATTGTAGTTCCCCCCGAAATGGAGGTTAGAAACTTCTTGACTATGGTCAAGGTTTCAACGGGGAATAAACGTATCTTAAGGAAACGCTTACGTGGAGTCCTGGAACTCCTGTTTCTACGTTTGAACATGTTAATTGAAATTAGGGTTAAATTAGGGATTCCGCGGCAAGAAACCCTAAAACAGAGTACGACGACTCTTTGACCTAAAGATAGGGTAAATGGCGTTTTCGTCCACGGCGGGACACCTAGGCGATTAGGGTTTTGGAAACGGTCAAAAATTAGGGTTATTGACTTGGCGGTCAAACGGCTAGACCTAATTCCTTCGGAGGGTTAATAACGGTAAATCATGCAAGCAACGGAATTATTACATGGCAAGCATAAAAAATATGAAAATAAAGCAAACAGTAAATGAAAGCATCGCGACCACTTGCGTAAATTACAAGTCCCAAAATAAAAATGCGAAAATAAAATAACCGCGATCATGGGCTCGCATAAATTACATCCATGCTAAAAACGAACAAATAATACTAAACTGAACAAACGAATTAACGGGGGTTAGATGAAACTAAAACGCTAAACAGAAACTCCATTTCTTTTCGAATTTTTTTATTGAAAAGAGGAGGATTAGTCTGATGCTTTAATGGGAAACATACTCTAATTGTTTACTAAAATTTTTGTTTTAATCTATAACAATATATAAAGGCAATAAGCATTTTTGGTGTAGCTTTTTTATTTCCAATTTTGTCCCTAATAAATTGATTTTATTACATTCTTTTATTAGTTAGTTACTATTCTTCATCTTTCATAACTTCTATGTGGTTTCTAAACTAATCCATCTTCTCTCTCCATTTTATATTCTTCCCATTAGATATATTGAGAGAGAAAAAAATGTTGGAGAAGCAAATTAAAGATATGAAAGAAAGAAAACAAAGATGAAAATGAAAGAGAAAGATAATAATGGTAATGCGTGAATTAAAAATATAAGCAAAAGCAATATTATATCATATAAAATAATAAGCATACCTTTATATTATTCATATATAAATATATTTTTAATTATAAACAATATATTTTGTTTAATTTTAATTTTAATATTATATGATGTAATATTGCTTTATATAATAATATATTTATATATTCATATATTTGTTAGTCTATAAATATATTAATATATGTATATATAAATATATTATTTATATGATACTCTATTAGATGTATTATATCTTATATAAGTATATTACGTATTTAATATAATAATCTTTAATATGATTAAATTTCTATAATTATTTGTAAATGTGATTGTTTCAAATTTATTATATAATTTTGATGATCTGTTCGGACCTATTAACGTTAAATAATTTTGGTGTAGTTTTTTTATTTTCAATTTTCTTTCTAATAAATTGATTCTTTTACACTATTTTTTTACGGATAGATTAGTAAGTTATTATTCCTCATCTTTAGTAACAAATAATTTATTAATTAAATAAGAAATGATAATAAAAAAGTAGTAGTAACTTCTAAAAATAATTAACTGTTTTATAACTCATTAATCCCACTACTGAATGAAATAGAAGCATATAACAAATTTCGTACTTAATTAAATTAATTAAATAAATAATAATAATAAAAAAGTAGTAGTAACTTCTAAAAATGATTAACTGCTTTATAACCCACTAATCCCATTATTGAATGATGAAATAGAAGCATCTAACAACTTCCGTATTCAACTAATATTATTATATTTAATTATATATTTAATTGATTTAATTTTGAAGATTTATAATGTATTTTATTTATGACTAAATTTATCCAAAATATTTTCTTAATAAAACTGAATGATAATGATTATAAAGTCCGTATACTCTAAGTTTTGATAAATTATATACTTAAAAAAGTGAATTATAATTGCCTAAAAAAATTCATTGGAGTTCTTAAAACGCAGTTTTTAAAAATATGATTAACCAATATTTTATTTTATTTTAAAAAACTTTTTTTAAAATATTGAAAAATCTGAGTCAAATCTAAACCGTCTATAACTTTAAATCCAACGATAGAGGATAAGCAGTTTCCTCATTTCCCGCTCATAATGATATATAAGTATCCCTTTCATCTTCTACTTTTTCACATTCAAAATGCAAAAGAATAAAAAGTTTCTCAAAATTTCTTACAAAAATGACAAGTTGTGGAAAGGGTATTAAGGGGCTCGGAAAGGGAAGAACAAAGAGGCACATGATGATTATGCGCGAAAATATTTGGGGAATTACAAAGCCATTGATTCGTAGATTGGTTAGGAGAGGAGGTGTCAAGAGGATAAGTGGTTTGATCTATGAAGAAACTATGTTATTTCTTAAGGTTTTCTTGACAAAAATTATTCATGATACTGCTTCATATACTAATCATGCAAGAAGAAAGGTTGTGACTGCCATGAATGTTGTGTATACTCTTAAGAGACAAGGGAGAACTTTATATGGTTTTGGAGGTTGAAGAAGATACTTTTATTTATTATCATGTTATATTTTTATCGTCTAAGTTGTGTAATTTGTATTTATGTTTCTGCATTTTAAAAAAGTTTATATCTAAATAATAGTAGGTGATTATACAATGATCACCGTCTAAGCTATGTAATTTGTATTTGTATTTTCAAAAATGTTTATTTTCAAGTATTAGTTGGTGATTATACAATGATAATGACTAAATACTACAATATGTTTTTTCTATTGTATGGTTTATGGACAAAATTACACTATATATGCATTATATTAAATTTATGATGATTTTAGTTAAGTTAAATCTAATTTTTATAATTATAAATAACCTGAATATGAGTCGTTGGTTATTTTTGTTCTTTAACCATTATTAACTTCCATTAAAAAAAACTTATGGAAAATTTAACACATATAACTCTTCTTTGCATGGTGATTTTTTTCTTGCAATTTTTAAGGAATTTTGAAGAGTGTTTGCTGGTGATCATACATAGAAAATAGATTAATTAATTTTTTTCATTATAGTTTGTTAAAAATGAATTTACACATATGTATGTATTTTAATTGATGACTGGTTTTGTTAAGTTACATTTATACATGCGTAAAAAATATTGTTGTTAGATTTCAAATTATTTTCCTTTCCAAGATGATTTTTCACCATTGACATATGGATTGTTATTCAACTGTTTTTGAATTAATTTATTGATGGAGGTATTATTATTATTAGAATTTAATTGGTATGCACTAAACAATGCAAACTTTAAAAACCACTCTATTATGCATATTGTGCCACATATTGATTATTTTAGGGATAATAAAGAGGATGACATATTACACTATATTATTTTAAAATAAACTATACTTTTGCAAAGTCACACTTGGCGTGCACTCACTATATTACATTATATTATTTACTACTAATTTTATCCTTCATTTGTTTTGCAGTAAAATAAGAGATATTTTTTATTTTGATTTCATGATTGACCTTCCTATTAAGCAACAATGTCACTTAATGTCTCTGTTAATGTTTATGTTATTAGTTTAATAAATGTGAAAAACATTTTTTTTTCTTCTTATTTTATTTAAATCTTCGTATGGTTTTGTACAATCTATAACAATACATAAATACAAAACTTAATTTTGGTGTAATCTATTTTCTTTTTCTTTAATACGGTATTCATAACCATCAAATTATTCATTTCACATTATTGATTTGCTTGAAAAAAACCGGTTAAATATAGTCATGTCATAATGCGGTTTTCTCAATTCAAACAAAATTTAACACACAAATATTACATATTGCAAATAAAACTTAATATGCATCTAAATAAATACAATATATTTCATCATATAAATATTTGATATTAACATCAAACTTATAAAAAAGACGTTAATATTTTCACGTGTTAGCGCATTAAAAAAAGCGGACAAACGGGCACGGAGTGCCCGTTTGGACGCTAGTGATATATAAATATCCCTTTCATCTTCTACTTTTTCACATTCAAAATGCAAAAGAATAAAAAGTTTCTCAAAATTTCTTACAAAAATGACATGTTGTGGAAAGGGTATTAAGGGGCTCGGAAAGGGAAGAACAAAGAGGCACATGATGATTATGCGCGAAAATATTTGGGGAATTACAAAGCCATTGATTCGTAGATTGGTTAGGAGAGGAGGTGTCAAGAGGATAAGTGGTTTGATCTATGAAGAAACTATGTTATTTCTTAAGGTTTTCTTGACAAAAACTATTCATGATACTGCTTCATATACTAATCATGCAAGAAGAAAGGTTGTGACTGCCATGGATGTTGTGTATGCTCTTAAGAGACAAGGGGGAACTTTATATGGTTTCGGAGGTTGAAGAAGATACTTTTATTTATTATCATGTTATATTTTTATCGTCTAAGTTGTGTAATTTGTATTTATGTTTCTGCATTTTAAAAAAGTTTATATCTAAATAATAGTAGGTGATTATACAATGATCACCGTCTAAGCTATGTAATTTGTATTTGTATTTTCAAAAATGTTTATTTTCAAGTATTAGTTGGTGATTATACAATGATAATGACTAAATACTACAATATGTTTTTTCTATTGTATGGTTTATGGACAAAATTACACTATATATGCATTATATTAAATTTATGATGATTTTAGTTAAGTTAAATCTAATTTTTATAATTATAAATAACCTGAATATGAGTCGTTGGTTATTTTTGTTCTTTAACCCTTATTAACTTCCATTAAAAAAACTTATGGAAAATTTAACACATATAACTCTTCTTTGCATGGTGATTTTTTTCTTGCAATTTTTAAAGAATTTTGAAGAGTGTTTGCTGGTGATCATACATAGAAAATAGATTAATTAATTTTTTTCATTATAGTTTGTTAAAAATGAATTTACACATATGTATGTATTTTAATTGATGACTGGTTTTGTTAAGTTACATTTATACATGCGTAGAAAATATTGTTGTTAGATTTCAAATTATTTTCCTTTCCAAGATGATTTTTCACCATTGACATATGGATTGTTATTCAACTGTTTTTGAATTAATTTATTGATGGAGGTATTATTATTATTAGAATTTAATTGGTATGCACTAAACAATGCAAACTTTAAAAACCACTCTATTATGCATATTGTGCCACATATTGATTATTTTAGGGATAATAAAGAGGATGACATATTACACTATATTATTTTAAAATAAACTATACTTTTGCAAAGTCACACTTGGCGCGCACTCACTATATCACATTATATTATTTACTACTAATTTTATCCTTCATTTGTTTTGCAGTAAAATAAGAGATATTTTTTATTTTGATTTCATGGTTGACATTCCTATTAAGCAACAATGTCACTTAATGTCTTTGTTAATGTTTATGTTATTAGTTTAATAAATGTGAAAAACATTTTTTTTTCTTCTTATTTTATTTAAATCTTCGTATGGTTTTGTACAATCTATAACAATACATAAATACAAAACTTAATTTTGGTGTAATCTATTTTCTTTTTCTTTAATACGGTATTCATAACCATCAAATTATTCATTTCACATTATTGATTTGCTTGAAAAAAACCGGTTAAATATAGTCATGTCATAATGCGGTTTTCTCAATTCAAACAAAATTTAACACACAAATATTACATATTGCAAATAAAACTTAATATGCATCTAAATAAATACAATATATTTCATCATATAAATATTTGATATTAACATCAAACTTATAAAAAAGACGTTAATATTTTCACGTGTTAGCGCATTAAAAAAAGCGGACAAACGGGCACGGAGTGCCCGTTTGGACGCTAGTGATATATAAATATCCCTTTCATCTTCTACTTTTTCACATTCAAAATGCAAAAGAATAAAAAGTTTCTCAAAATTTCTTACAAAAATGACATGTTGTGGAAAGGGTATTAAGGGGCTCGGAAAGGGAAGAACAAAGAAGCACATGATGATTATGCGCGAAAATATTTGGGGAATTACAAAGCCATTGATTCGTAGATTGGTTAGGAGAGGAGGTGTCAAGAGGATAAGTGGTTTGATCTATGAAGAAACTATGTTATTTCTTAAGGTTTTCTTGACAAAAACTATTCATGATACTGCTTCATATACTAATCATGCAAGAAGAAAGGTTGTGACTGCCATGGATGTTGTGTATGCTCTTAAGAGACAAGGGGGAACTTTATATGGTTTCGGAGGTTGAAGAAGATACTTTTATTTATTATCATGTTATATTTTTATCGTCTAAGTTGTGTAATTTGTATTTATGTTTCTGCATTTTAAAAAAGTTTATATCTAAATAATAGTAGGTGATTATACAATGATCACCGTCTAAGCTATGTAATTTGTATTTGTATTTTCAAAAATGTTTATTTTCAAGTATTAGTTGGTGATTATACAATGATAATGACTAAATACTACAATATGTTTTTTCTATTGTATGGTTTATGGACAAAATTACACTATATATGCATTATATTAAATTTATGATGATTTTAGTTAAGTTAAATCTAATTTTTATAATTATAAATAACCTGAATATGAGTCGTTGGTTATTTTTGTTCTTTAACCCTTATTAACTTCCATTAAAAAAACTTATGGAAAATTTAACACATATAACTCTTCTTTGCATGGTGATTTTTTTCTTGCAATTTTTAAAGAATTTTGAAGAGTGTTTGCTGGTGATCATACATAGAAAATAGATTAATTAATTTTTTTCATTATAGTTTGTTAAAAATGAATTTACACATATGTATGTATTTTAATTGATGACTGGTTTTGTTAAGTTACATTTATACATGCGTAGAAAATATTGTTGTTAGATTTCAAATTATTTTCCTTTCCAAGATGATTTTTCACCATTGACATATGGATTGTTATTCAACTGTTTTTGAATTAATTTATTGATGGAGGTATTATTATTATTAGAATTTAATTGGTATGCACTAAACAATGCAAACTTTAAAAACCACTCTATTATGCATATTGTGCCACATATTGATTATTTTAGGGATAATAAAGAGGATGACATATTACACTATATTATTTTAAAATAAACTATACTTTTGCAAAGTCACACTTGGCGCGCACTCACTATATCACATTATATTATTTACTACTAATTTTATCCTTCATTTGTTTTGCAGTAAAATAAGAGATATTTTTTATTTTGATTTCATGGTTGACCTTCCTATTAAGCAACAATGTCACTTAATGTCTCTGTTAATGTTTATGTTATTAGTTTAATAAATGTGAAAAACATTTTTTTTTCTTCTTATTTTATTTAAATCTTCGTATGGTTTTGTACAATCTATAACAATACATAAATACAAAACTTAATTTTGGTGTAATCTATTTTCTTTTTCTTTAATACGGTATTCATAACCATCAAATTATTCATTTCACATTATTGATTTGCTTGAAAAAAACCGGTTAAATATAGTCATGTCATAATGCGGTTTTCTCAATTCAAACAAAATTTAACACACAAATATTACATATTGCAAATAAAACTTAATATGCATCTAAATAAATACAATATATTTCATCATATAAATATTTGATATTAACATCAAACTTATAAAAAAGACGTTAATATTTTCACGTGTTAGCGCATTAAAAAAAGCGGACAAACGGGCACGGAGTGCCCGTTTGGACGCTAGTGATATATAAATATCCCTTTCATCTTCTACTTTTTCACATTCAAAATGCAAAAGAATAAAAAGTTTCTCAAAATTTCTTACAAAAATGACATGTTGTGGAAAGGGTATTAAGGGGCTCGGAAAGGGAAGAACAAAGAGGCACATGATGATTATGCGCGAAAATATTTGGGGAATTACAAAGCCATTGATTCGTATATTGGTTAGGAGAGGAGGTGTCAAGAGGATAAGTGGTTTGATCTATGAAGAAACTATGTTATTTCTTAAGGTTTTCTTGACAAAAACTATTCATGATACTGCTTCATATACTAATCATGCAAGAAGAAAGGTTGTGACTGCCATGGATGTTGTGTATGCTCTTAAGAGACAAGGGGGAACTTTATATGGTTTCGGAGGTTGAAGAAGATACTTTTATTTATTATCATGTTATATTTTTATCGTCTAAGTTGTGTAATTTGTATTTATGTTTCTGCATTTTAAAAAAGTTTATATCTAAATAATAGTAGGTGATTATACAATGATCACCGTCTAAGCTATGTAATTTGTATTTGTATTTTCAAAAATGTTTATTTTCAAGTATTAGTTGGTGATTATACAATGATAATGACTAAATACTACAATATGTTTTTTCTATTGTATGGTTTATGGACAAAATTACACTATATATGCATTATATTAAATTTATGATGATTTTAGTTAAGTTAAATCTAATTTTTATAATTATAAATAACCTGAATATGAGTCGTTGGTTATTTTTGTTCTTTAACCCTTATTAACTTCCATTAAAAAAACTTATGGAAAATTTAACACATATAACTCTTCTTTGCATGGTGATTTTTTTCTTGCAATTTTTAAAGAATTTTGAAGAGTGTTTGCTGGTGATCATACATAGAAAATAGATTAATTAATTTTTTTCATTATAGTTTGTTAAAAATGAATTTACACATATGTATGTATTTTAATTGATGACTGGTTTTGTTAAGTTACATTTATACATGCGTAGAAAATATTGTTGTTAGATTTCAAATTATTTTCCTTTCCAAGATGATTTTTCACCATTGACATATGGATTGTTATTCAACTGTTTTTGAATTAATTTATTGATGGAGGTATTATTATTATTAGAATTTAATTGGTATGCACTAAACAATGCAAACTTTAAAAACCACTCTATTATGCATATTGTGCCACATATTGATTATTTTAGGGATAATAAAGAGGATGACATATTACACTATATTATTTTAAAATAAACTATACTTTTGCAAAGTCACACTTGGCGCGCACTCACTATATCACATTATATTATTTACTACTAATTTTATCCTTCATTTGTTTTGCAGTAAAATAAGAGATATTTTTTATTTTGATTTCATGGTTGACTTTCCTATTAAGCAACAATGTCTCTGTTAATGTTTATGTTATTAGTTTAATAAATGTGAAAAACATTTTTTTTTCTTCTTATTTTATTTAAATCTTCGTATGATTTTGTACAATCTATAACAATACATAAATACAAAACTTAATTTTGGTGTAATCTATTTTCTTTTTCTTTAATACGGTATTCATAACCATCAAATTATTCATTTCACATGATTGATTTGCTTGAAATAAACCGGTTAAATATAGTCATGTCATAATGCGGTTTTCTCAATTCAAACAAAATTTAACACACAAATATTACATATTGCAAATAAAACTTAATATGCATCTAAATAAATACAATATATTTCATCATATAAATATTTGATATTAACATCAAACTTATAAAAAAGACGTTAATATTTTCACGCGTTAGCGTATTAAAAAAAGCGGACAAACAGGCACGGAGTGCCCGTTTGGACGCTAGTTTTAATAAAGAGATTGGTTTTAATTTTTTTATTGCAAACATGTTTAAAGCTTATTTGAGAAAATGTTTTAATTTTATTGAAAAATGCTTCACTTTTATTTGAAAAAAAATGGTTTAATTTTATTTGAAAAAAATGTTTTACTTTTAAGATGAAAAAAATGGTTTAATTTTATTTGAAAAAAATGTTTTACTTTTAAGATGAAAAAAATGGTTTAATTTTAATAAAAGAATGAATTTATTAAGTTATTAAAAAAATATTTTTTTCTCACAAATTTGTTCTTTCAAAAAGGGTCTTTTAAATAAATTTTAAATAAAATAGTTTTTATTCGAAAAAATATTTTAGTTAACAATTTTAGTGTTAGTTTATAATACTTAAATGGAAAATAATTTTTGTTTTCAAGGGATTTTTATTAATTTTTATTTTTTCTTCATCTAAAAAACACTATAGTAATGATTTGTTTGATACTAATTACAACATTGGAAGCTTATGATGGGAATTAAATGAAGCAGGTGTACAAAATGTGACAGTTAAAACAGTTACATTCACAGGAACTCAAAATGTTGTTAGAATAAAATCATGGGGTAGAGCTAGCAATGGATTTGCTAGGAACATTTTTTTCCAAGATGCAACTTTAGTTAATGTCCAAAACCCAATTGTCATTGATCAGAATTATTGTCCAAACAACAAAAACTGCCCCGGCCAGGTTGTTTTAGCATCCTATTGGACGCTTTACACTATTACAATTTTTACATGAAAATAAGCTGATTTTTTTTGTTGCTGAAATTATTATATTTACAGGCGTATGGAATTAAAATCAGTGATGTAACATACCAAGACATCCATGGAACATCAGCAACACAAGTAGCTGTGAAATTTGATTGTAGTTCAAAGTATACATGTAACACTACCAAAAATGTTGTATTTAGCCTCGGCCACTTTCCGAGGCTAAAAGGCAAAAAACCGCCACTACTAGCCAATTAGCCTCGGCGTAGCATCGGTGTTGGGGATAGGCTAAAACGATCGAAGCTAACTTTTAGCCTCGGCAAGAAGAGCCGTGTCTAAAGTAGCCTCGGTCTAGCCGTGTCTAATTTAGCCTCGGTAAAGCCGTGTCTACTTTAGCCTCGGTGAAGCCGTGTCAAAAAACATAAAATAGTCTGGGCCTGATCGAGGCTAAAGTCAAACTCCATAAGCCCATACAACATTTAGCCTTGGCCCTGGTTGAGGCTAAAGGAACATTTTGCCTCGACTTTTTTGAGGCTAAGTTCAAACTTTATAACAACAAAATATTTAGCTTTGGCCTAACCGAGGCTAAAGTCAAATTATAAAAGTCAACAAAATTATGCCTGCTTTCCAATTGTATAATCTATATATGTTAACCATGTTTTCCAATAATGACAATTATGTCATGTCCTGTTCTCCTTCAATCTATTTATCAAAACATATAACACATATGAAGTAAGAGTTATCAAAATATTACATAGATTGAAACAACAACAAAAAAAGTAGTCATATCTACAACAAAAAATGCCTTCAAAGCATTCAGTTCAGACTCCATCTTCTTAGAAAACTCGTTAGACGCTTGATATTATTCGGTTGTCTTCCGAGCAATCTCATTTGACGCCTGAATAGCTTTGGTAGCCTCTTCGAGTCAAGCTGATGTAGCTGCAGCCAATTGTTCAGCTCTAATTCTAGATGCTCTCTCTGATTCAAAGGATGTCCTAAACATAGATCCGCGGGAATTTTGAGGTTGTTGGATAAAGGATGCTCTCTCTGATTTAAAGCTGTTATTTTTAGTAATAGAATTAATTTGATTACATAGAGATAAAATTGAAGGATGTTAAACTTACTTATAAAAATCAAATAGCTGAAGCATCTTGTAACCATGCTGGTGAAGCTGCATTGGGTTTAGTTCAACCAGAGAGTTGCTTATAAAATAAAGTTTCTACATTTATTAAAAATTATTAATTATGCAAAGATTCTTGATATATATATATAACTAATGAAAATTCATACTAATAACACTATGCTGTAATTTGAGAAGTTGCTTATTCTGAGGTGTTTGTGGCCCATTGAGCCACAGTGGAGCCTGGTTTAGAAATTTTTATACTTAGGAAGATATAGAAAGTTCAATTTTCTATTACTTGATTTTATTTATAGTATTCAAAATTTATACACAAATATTTGTAACAAGGAAATTTAAGGGTATATGAGTTATATTGGTAATTTTTTTTTTGATAATCTTTTTGTTTGCCCTGATTCTAATGATTTTTTTACTTGCTATAAACTTCCATAGTGTTGGGACCATATGTGTATTGGTTGTTTTGTTCTTCCGTTACTTACAAAATTTATGACTGATATATTTAATTACTTGATGAATGGTATATCTATAACACTTGTCTATCTCAATGTAGGCAAGTGCAGAAAGTCTCGACATCCCTTGTATTTTGTATTTCAATTTTTTTATAAGCAATAACTAATATTAATAAAACTAACAATAAGGGTACTAGGGATATATATTTACGCGAATCATAGTAATCAGATTAAAGACGGTGAAGAAAAGGAAAGGCAATGTTGAAGACGAAACGGTGTCATCTTTTTTCTTTACTCAGTTCCCGGATGCCTTTGATGCGAAGGACATGTTTAATATCTTCAAAGATACTGGTCTGGTGTCTGAAGTATTCATACCGCATAGACGTGACAACCGTGGTAATAAATATGGATTCGTACGTTTCAGAAAAGTGACAAACGTGGGAGTAATGAATGCTATACTGGACATTATCTTCATCAAAGATAGAAAATTGCATGCAAATGTACCCAAATTTCAAAAGAAGGAAATTGTGCAACCCAAAAGCCATAACTATGGTAGAGCGATTGAAGAGAAGGGTACCAAAATAATAAATCAAGTGTCATGGGGTAAAGTTAGGGCCAATGATTCTTACACTCCAATACTTGACAAAGGTGCTTGAGCGGAAAAAGGAGGAGATTAGGGTGTGAGAATATAATTTGTAGGATGGGCTCAAGGGAAGAGGGAGTATAGGGAGAAAAAACCCAAATTTGCGCATCTACAATTTAATATAGACAAAAAGGATCTGGTTAGATTCGAGAAGGCTTATGTTGGCGCGGTGGAGAAGTCAGGAGAAAAATATAAGATTTTGGAAGCACTTAGCTTAACTCAAAACAATTCACTGCACATGCCATCTAAGCTTACAAGACACGTCTATCCCATCCAACATGACTCCGTCTACTATCAACAAGAGATTAAGGGTGATCAGTTCCTCAATTTGTCAATAGACAGCCGAAAAACATGATGGGGCATAAACCATCTTTACCAAACAATAAGAGCGTTCATCGACACACTGAGCCACCACTCCACACTTGAAACATCCTGGAGAAGCACAAGCTTCTCCCCCACTTGTTTCATTCCGACTTCTGCAGACAAAGGTTAGAAAACAAACGTGTACCTACAGTGTTTTCACACACATGTCGCATACTAGGGAACAAATAACATTAGAAAACTTGGTCGGACGGACCGACCTGCTCTGATACCACTAATGTAATACCCTTTTCTACCCCAAAAATATAATGGAAAATTATTCACATTTATCACAGTAATATTTTAAACATAATAAAAATCACCTCAAAGGGCGTACATTTCTCAATAATTCAAATCAAAGTCAATGCTCCGTAAACAACGAGTTTTCTCAAAATTACTCAAAAATTGCTCAAATGGCAGCGAAACTCAAAAAGGAAAATACAAAATTTTCCTTGCACAACAACATAATCAAAATAACAAAAATCAACAAAACATGGTTTAACTCAAAGATCCCAACCCGATGTTACACTATCAGAGTAAGACCTTCTAAGTCAACCAAAAAGTCAAAAACTCCAAAAAGTCCTCGACGGCATCCACGGCTAACCTGGTCATCTGCATGTTACCCATGTGGAGACAACATTCAACCAGACAGGGTGAGTAAAACGATTCATAATAATCAATATAGGAATCAATATATAAAATAAAGTCATTTTCATATTCAACATCATCATAATCATCAAGGAAACATCAAAAAGCCATAATATCATAAATTACACCAAATTGTCACATAAATGCAAATGCAACATGACTCATGCATATGGTACCAATTCATTAAAACTCAACGGACACTAGGTCATCAACCCTCCATAGATCCACATAAATAGGATCGATTTTACACAAGAACCAGAGCACAACAAAATACTTCATGTCCGCACAATGGGACTGAAGCCACAAGAATCAAACACTAGACCGAAGTCCGAAATGCATATGAATGCATGATGCATACATCAACATCGTCCTCATAATAAAGTCATTAGGTGCATCATCATTCATCAAAATCATCATGGGATCAACATCATAACTCATCATCATTACTCATAGGAATCATCATACAATCATGTATTAATCACATAGGAATCACAGTCATACTCCTGGTAATTCATCAAGAAAATCACAGCATCAAAATAGCACTGCACAAGAATACAATTCGCGAAACTCATTTACGTTCGCTGGACAAATCGCCGTGCGAACTCACGATTACAGCAAAATGCTGTTACGCACCAGCACCAAAACCAACCCAAAAGTCCCTACAATTTCCTTCCCCAATGCCCCAAAAACATCCACAAATCATTCATAAGGTATTACGGGGATAAAGGCACAAAATCTATGACATATTAGGCCAATCCCGTATCATATTTACGCCTCCAATTCCCATAAAATCCTTACAATTTTCGCTTACTCCCAAATCAGCCTCAAACCTATCAGAACATCAGTTCAAATCCCTCAAACTCATTAAACTCACCAGCAAGGCAACAACAATTCAATACTCAAAATTCCTAAACCCTTAAATCAGCTTCAAACACATTGAATCACATATTGAAAACAATGAAAGCAATACTCCCCATACTTAAACAACCTCAAAAACAGATTTGGCCACGAAAGCCTAATTTCCTCAAACTCAAAAACCTCATAAATCCTTAAATCGACTTTAAATACATTGAATCATATATTGAAAACAATGAAGGTAATACTCCCCCTACTTAAACAACCTAAAAAGCAGATTTGGCCATGAAGGCCTAATTTCCTCAAAAACGTCCTAAATCCTTAAATTAGCTTTAAATACATTGAAGCATATATTGAAAACAATGAAGGTAATACTCCCCATACTTAAACAACCTCAAAAACATATTTGGCCACGAAGGCCTAATTTCCTCAAAAATCTTGTAATACCCCAAATTTTACCCTTAGATTGGTCGATTCATGTCGCCCTCATTTCATCTTTGCATTACATTTAACTAACTACTAACGGGTTGTGTAGTCTGTTGGTATTGCAGGAAAAATCCCATTGTGCGCGATTCAAGCAGTGAAGGGAAAAATGGTCATTAATGTGCAGCCCCCTGGCGATTTATGAAGCTGAGTTGTCATCAGAAATTCCTCAAGTGATTAGGGTTTCTCTATCCGAGTTCCGAGATTTGTTCGAGGATGAATTGAGTTTTACGACAATTTTAACGTCAGGATTCTCGTGACACAAGATATTTCTTTCAAGAGTCGAGATTTGGTCGTCGGTGGACTTCGGAGACGTTGTTTAATCCTATGGGGATGATGGTGTTGAAATGTCAGTTGGTGTGGTTTAAACCGGGGCGAGATTTCACTCTGCAGAAGTTATTTTAACAGACGCCTATTTCTCTGTTTTTTTTAGCTACCTGCCAGTCAATCTTAAAGGAAAACGGTGGAAATTTCGGCACGCGTATGGATTTATTATATCTGTTTAGTCTTGATTTGCAGCCGAGTTGGTTCATGGCATCGAATTTAGCCATTGAAGGTGCGAGTTGAATTTTTCAATGCTGAGGATAGTTTTGTTTCGCTGGTAATCGGATTTATCTGTTTTATTCGTTCAAGGTCGTATTTACCGTTTCTATTATCAGGCACGATCTAATTCGGAAAGGGATTTTTCTAGAACTCAGTTACGTCAGGTTTAAGTCGAGCAATATGATTGATTGTCGAATCCGGAATTGGAATGGCGAAGTTTATTCGGAGAATTTTTATGGGATTTATTTGGACGAATTAATTTGGCGAATTTAATCCATTTGTTTGAGTTTAATCAGTTAATGTTAATCGGTTAAGTTTTAAGCGGTTAAGTTCATTAGGAGGCACTTAGTCATGTGAATTTATTCGGATGAATTTGTTTAAGTGATTTATTCAGTTGAGAGTAATCAGACGAAATTAATCCGAGAATTTTTAGTGGAAAAATAATGTGAATTTTATTCATTTATATTTTCATTTACAAGTTACAAGGAAAAATAAAAGTACATTTTGATTCCTAAAATTTCTCAATTTGTCCTAAAAGCTCCACTTCGGTTTTCTTCGAGTCGCTGATTATTTTGTGAACCTGCAAGACACAATAAACAATGAAAATGTTAAGGTTAGCAATTTGGTTTTCGGACTCCGACACCCTCAGAAAAATCTCATCATCGGGTGTGTCGGGAGGGCAACGATGAAGTCGAAGCCAACTCCCGACTTATTCTCAACCTCGGTAAATTCGGCAGCTTCTGTTCTTATTTTCAAGGCATCTAGAGAGAAAAAGTGATTATTCAAAAAAGTGCTTATTCTGAAAAAAGTGATTTTTTCCGTTTAACCAAACATGGCCTTAACAATATTTCCAGCAGGTCAAAAAAATTCACATCAACAATGTCGCAAGCTAAATGCGAGCTATAGTCCATGCAAAACCAAAATCAACAAGTTGCCGCGTTCTAGTAACGACATTTTTGCAGCAAATTCCAGCAAGCCCAAAACTTAAGCTAAATCAACGCAACCACATCATAACAAAATTATCGAAATTCATGCATTCGTAAACAAATCAAATGGGAAAGATGCAACAACATAGTTAAATCCAGGCCCAAGAACAACCACCGAAGCGGACAATATAAAGAGTTTCAGCATCGTTAAAAAAGGGGAGGGACCCTAAAAAAGGAAAAACGGCGGCCGTCATCACTATGAAAAGGAAACAACAATCCTCATCATCAGACAGACCCAAAAGATCATCACCCATTTTCATCAAATAAACCCAGAACTTCAAAAACCCAGAGAACTCAGATGAGCAACATCTTCATCGTCCCCGCTGTCGCTACTGCGAAAATCGGCACCGGCTGAACAGAAGAGTCGCCACCGTGCGTTATTTATCCCACGGGAGGGAAAGGAAACGCTCAGAGTAAACCTCGCACAACACGGGAAAGGTATGGTCGTTGCAACCAAAACCTGGATTCGGGAGTCGGTTACGCAAGGGGAAGGTATTAGCACCCCTCACGTCTGTCGTACTCGACGGGATCCACGCTTGTTTTCGGGTATGGATTGTTATTCTATCTACTCTATAGGTCAAGGGTTAAAAAGAAAATGACTCGGAAAAGTATCACACTTTATGCCTACGTATTCCCGTCTGGAACGAGAAATCAGAGTCAACGTAGTTCGCCTACCTACGGGAAAGGAGGGGAAGGTTGCTCGCTAGGATATCGCATCCTATGCCTACGTACTTTCATACAGCATGAAAGATCAGAGCAAACGTAGTTCGGGCTACGCACGACATAAGTCTGTCTTAATTGATTTTATTCCTTCTGAAAAAGGTTTTTCTGATTAGCAGTCCAAGCGGACAAAAATGATGTTTTGATGAGTTCACATTCTATTACGGAAGAAGTGTCTTTTATTGTGTTTGAAATCTTATTGTATTTTTCTGTTTGTTTTGAGAAAGAAGAGACAGAACTCTAACCTATGGTTGAAAAGGGAATCAAACTAACCTAATGTTATCATGAATGGGTTAAGACCTAGTGTCTATCATGCTCCTCTCTTGCGCAGAGAGAAACAGAGATCCTAAGGGAATAGACGGAAACAGAAACAATAGCAGATATAAACAGTAAAGCAGTAAAATGCATGAATGCAACAATACAAGCGAGGCAAGGGAGTCCCACTCAACCTCGAACCTAGAAAACAATAGGCAAAAGTGAACAGACTTCACTTTCAACCCAACAGGTTAACAGCAAACAATACAGTCCAAAAAACCAATCAATACATCAGAAATGAATAACAACCAAAATAAACAGCCACAACAGCTCTGCATCAACACCTATCTTCAAGTCATCTCCAATCAGCTACAAGCTTCTGGAAAGCCCCAGTCTCCATCTCCACAACCTTCAAGCAAGGTCTTTGTCATCAATCTTCAGTCTACAATGGCTTTTCTTCAAGTCTCAAACCTCCAGGATGAGGGATCAGTCACAAGAGTGAATTGGGTGTTAAGCAATTAGTTGACCACCAAGGGTGGCAAACAGACTGCTAACAACACATAGGATATTTTCTCTCAAGAGTTCTATCCCTTAGATAGTAGCACCAAGCCTTCCAAAGGAAGGGGGTGAGTGTCTTAGAGAGACTCTGCATCACAAAGAAGAATGGAGGCAGTCAAGACCTTCCATGTTTGAGAATCAAGTTGACTACCCTAGGGCTCTGCCTGACTCCTAGATCCTACAAACTTCAACAGCTGCCAGCACAGAATCTCCTCATCAACTCTGGAAGTTGGTCTTCAGTCTCTGATCTTCACATGGGCTTCATCATCTCAGGTCTTCAGCTCTCCTCAAATCCCAAACAAACCCAATACCCCACACACAGACAAAACAATAACCCTAAAGAGGGCACATCATACAGTCAATCCAATATAAGCAATATACTAATAGCAGTAGGGGAACCCTAATAATTTCTAAGGGATCTAACCTATACCCATAACCCCTATAATCCCATACCCCAAAAATCAGATGAAGATTCCTAAAAACTATCTAATCTATTTCACCTATGCTCACCTGAAACCCTAATTTTGATCACTATGATATCACCTATTCAAATCACCTAAAACTAAATTCTAAAAATGTGAATTAAATCCTATATTCAAGTTGAAGTCCTAAACTAAACAACCTAAAAAGAATGGATTAAAAATACTAAAGCATCTATTAGAACAAAAATCAACAAATTTAAGTATCAAACTAAACTCCTTAAAATATTATTTACAAGAAAAATGCATGAAAAATATCAAAACAAAATAAAATGCCATTTTTATTTTTAATATTTTTCTAGACAGAATTATAAACCTAGAGAAAAAAAGAACCAATTAAAACTAAGCTATTCTCATTTTTTTATGATTTTTATAAGGTGAGAAAAAATATAAAAGAAATTAAAAACACAAAATAGAAATTAAATGGGAGGGGGTGCCATAAGCAATGGCGCCCAGTTGTTATCTCAGGATGGGCCATAAGGGGGAGGCACGCCTAGCAATTGGCGCTACGCCCAGGAAGCATCAGAAAACGAATTGAAAAATAGAAAGAAAAGAAATAAGTTCGCGGTGCGAAAAGCAACAAATCCCAGTATATTCTATTGGGCCTATATAAAAGGGGGTGGGGATATGAATTTGGATTCAGAGCCCATGCGTTTTAATAAGTGAAACGCTGCGTTCCACTTGGTCTTTTCCCTCCGTTTTCAACTTCAAATGCCAGCCATTGGATGAGATGAGAAAGTCAAATAATTGGCATGATCGGACGACCATTGGATCGTCTTCCTCAATCAACTCTAGGGTTTGCAGAATAAACCCTGCACACGAGCTCGACACAGCCATCTTCCAGCCATCATATCTCCCTCGTCTCTCCATGAAAGGCCATGATATAAACACCAAAATTGCTCCACTTCTCACGTAGAAGACAACTACACCCTTAGTTTTTGCTGAAGCTTAATCAAATGCCAGACCCGATGGTATGCAACCTCCATGGACACTCAAAATTCACCCTCACCAAACTTCAAACTCTTGCTAACAGAACCAACTCTATACTTCCATGATCACTCTAAACTAATCCACACTAATTATCACACTCTATCCATCAAGTTCTGGATCAAAAACCTTTTTTGTGCACGCTTGAAAATCTTCACCAATCAATGCCAAACTTTCCAGGATTCATCCTCTAACTACCTAGGTCTCTAATATACTAACAATCCTATGCCATGATCACTATTCTAGCCAATTCGAAGGAAAACATACCTGGTGCAAATTCTTGAAAACAGATGTAGACTTCTTGAATCAGCAGCCACCAATGCTCTGATCTTGATCAACACTCTTGATCCTTGCTACTGTATGCAATAACCTTTGATCCAATGCTCTGAATATGATACTTGAACTCCTTTTGCACTTTTGATGGTGAAAATCACAGCACACAAAAATGAACTCAACTCAGCCAGATCTTGATGAATTTTGGTTCTAGGATGATTGTAGAGTAGATTAGGATCAAGAACTTTGTGAATTGATGGGATTTGGTGAGAGATTGAGAGCAATTTGCAAAATTGGAAAGATGGAGGGAAACTATGTATTCTTGCCAAATTAATCACCAACCACATTTTGGAGCCACTCTTGTGTTTATATAGATGATGATGGCCTGATCTAGAAGGTTGTAGAATGATCTTAGATGATTCTAGAAAGTGATGGAAAATTATGGAAGTTCTCCCTTAATGATACTTTGATCCATCTCATATCTCATGCATTTCCTTTCATATTTGTATCAAAATCTCCTATTATAAGTTATTGTCATGGTATGTATGAAAAAACCAAGTTCCTTGCCTTGAAAAGTCACTTATGCCAAGTTTTCTCTTCTTGCCTTATTATGCAAGCAACAAAAATACAAAGAAAGTCCAATTTTTAACTCCTAACTCAAAAAGGTGGCTGAACCAATGTCTCTAAAATGATGTTTGGAATCAATTTGGTATATTGGATGACCCATTTTGGATTTGTAGATCTCTCAAACCAATTTTTCATTTCAACTTTTTCAACTTATATGCCTTTTTTAGGTCATTTTTCACCAACTTTGGTCAAGTCTCATTTTATGCATTTACAAACTTTCATGACTTCTTTTCTAGACTTAAAATGGCATTTTGAGAAACTTTGATGTTGTGAAGTTTTTCATTTGAAGCTTCCTTGTATGAGTTTTAGGCATAGGCTAAGAATGACTTGTAATCACCAGATGACCAAAATACCCTTTTCTTTCCAAGACCATAAGTAGAGTTCCACAAATCATATGAAGGCATACCATACCATTCTAGAAATATAAGACAATAAGGAACAACTCTTATGTTATCCAAGAATCCATTTGAAATATCCTTGAAGGTCAAAAGTTGCTTGGAAGACAGACAACTTTCACAGACAAATTTCAGTGCCCTCAGATGACCTGTAACTTGTAAGAGCCATACCTTGAGTTCTATAAATCATCTTGATGACTTCCACCACTAAAATTAAAGCTATGAATATACTCTATAAGTTTCATGTGGACCAAGAATTCGTATGAAGCTTGCATTTTGACTTATCTTACTTGGAAATTTGACCTAAATTAGGGGATTTTACACAGAAACCCTAATTTAGAAACTCCTCTTCTCCTTGATTTCTCTTAAATTCTTCTTGGCATATCACCATATCCTCTTCTACATGTCAAATTATGAACCCCACATCTCTCCAATAGACCTTAATGCCTTTCAATCAGTCAATTGACCTAGAGTTGACCTAGAGTTGACCCCAGATGAAACCCTAGTTGACTGTCTTCAACTGCAATTCTTGTGATCATATCAAGGACTTGTCTCCTTCTTCAAATGACTTTCTAAGTCTCCCATGATGTCCAGATACTCTCCATGCTCCATCCACAGCTCACAACTTACTTGTTGATCCTCAGATACCCTCAGTTAGGAGATAGATGAACTGCTTGATCCATTGACTTCCCAGCTTTCAAATCCTTTCTGATGACTTGAATGAGGTTGAATTAGAATGATAATCTCTTGATAGGATCATAGAGATGAGAATAATGCTTGGTCCCCTGTTGGATGACTTGCTATGCTTATGCTATGCAGATGATTAAACTATGTACATGACTCTATATGCTAATGCTAATGATATTGAAACATAAACCAAGTGAATAAGGTTGAGCAAATTTTAGGGTGCAACAGCTGCCCCTATTCAAGCGACTTGGACCCGATTGGGTGAAGGGCGAACGGCCTTCAAACATTCGAGGTACGAGACAGTTGAATACTAAGAACCCGGAAATTTGCCAACCGCAGAAATAAACTGCGCCACTGCTTGGGGAACGACATTCATCAACTGAATCTAGCTGTTACAACAACCAACTGATCCATTAGCGACCGTGCTGAGGATTATTTTCGTCAGCCTGAAAAAGATTCTATCATCGAAGAAATCTCAACTAAAACTTGTCCACGTTAGGACCCCATCTGTCGTCAACCCGGAAAAATCTCGGCAACTTCGCTGGGGGATGGCTCGTCTACCTTCTCGTCAGAAATAAATCGTCCATGTTAGGACTAAACTCTTCCACGTTAGGAACAACACTGTCCACGTAAGGAATAACACCGTCCACGTTAGGACTAAGACTTCGTCTGGATCTGTCCACGTCAGGACTAAACTCTCTGGGTTGTGAATACTTCGTCCACGTTAGGACTCACCCTTCCACATTAGGAATACATGTCCACGTCGGGACCCACCTTTCCACGTAAGGAATATATCGCTTTTCCACGTAAGGAAACCATCTATTGTCTTGATTTGTCCACGTAAGGACTCAACTTTTCCACGTAAGGAATGCATCTCTGTCCACATAAGGAACACAATTTCTTTCCACATAAGGAATACCTTCTAAATCTGTCCCCGTAAGGACTCCAATCTTTCCACGTAAGGAATACAATTTTCCACGTAAGGAATGCCATCTTTCCACGTAAGGAATCACAATCTCTTTTCTTTCCACGTAAGGAAACACAATCTTATCTTAGTTTGTCCACGTCAGGACTCCAATCTTTCCACGTAAGGAAACACAACCTCGATCTGTCCACGTCAGGACTCCAACTTGATATGTCCACTTAAGGACTCGATCTTTCCACGTAAAGAATCACATCTTTCCACGTAAGGAAACCACAATCTTTCCACGTAAGGAAACCACTCTTTCTGATTTGTCCACGTAAGGACTCCCATATTTCCACGTAAGGAAACCAATCTTCTTCCACGTAAGGAATAAAATTCTTGATCTGTCCACGTCAGGACTCCAAGCTTTCCACGTAAGGAATACCATTTTATTCGATCTGTCCACGTAAGGAATACTTCTTCATCTGTCCACGTAAGGACTCTAGTCTGATAGGTCCACGTAAGGACTCAATCTTTCCACGTAAGGAATAAACTTGTCCACGTTAGGACTACATCGTCCACGTTAGGACCCACTTTTCCGCGTCAGGAATAACTCTCTTCTTGATTTGTCCACGTAAGGACTACATCATTCCACATAAGGAACACTTCTTTATCTGTCCACGTAAGGACTCCAATCTTTCCACGTCAGGAATACATCGTCCACGTCAGGACCCACCTTTTGACTCGCTGAGGAAATAAAACTTGTCCACGTCAGGACTCACATAAAACCTGTCCACGTCAGGACTTGCGCGTCTTCAACTTGCTGGGGAATTAAAACTTTGTCCACGTCAGGACTCATACTTTGCCAACAACACGAAGAAGGATAAATTTGTCCACGTCAGGACTCTCGCGTTTTGTCATCCCAAAGAACTACAAACTTGTCCACGTCAGGACGCACATTTCACCATGGCGAATAACGCTATCTGCTGGAAATAAAATGGTCCACGTCAGGACACCAACACGAAGAGTAGCCAACCTTGTCCACGTCAGGACTCCACCTTCGATCAATACCAAGAAATCAAATCCGTCCACGTTAGGACTAACACATATCGTCAAACTGGAAGAAATGTCCACGTCAGGACTCCACATAACAACAATTCTGAAAAATCAAACCTGTCCACGTTAGGACTAGCACATATCGTCAAACTGAGGAAATCAATCTGTCCACGCTAGGACCCCCACTTTTCTAGCACGAAGGAAATCTGTCAATAAAATTGTCCTCGTCAGGACTCATCCTTCCATTGGTCCACAAACAGCAACCTTGAGGCGGACTCTACTGGGGATATTTGGAAACCAAACTACCGGACGCCTGTTCTGACAACCGGCGGCAGCCTCTGACCTTCATGAAACCCTTTGATGACAAACAATTCTGCTTGGGAATGAGGAGAAATTCCGCCTACTCATTCTGGCGGGAAAAACATGAGAAATTCACAAAGAAACTTCATCATGATAACTCTGTGGGGAATAATGCCAAAGCTGACACTTCATTGAATGTCTCACGTCGAGACCTCAAATGTTTGGTGATTCACCTGAGCAAGAGCTCTCTCTACCTGCAAGAGAACAATACTTGAAGCAAACGGTTACCCAACTTAGTTTATGTTTCAAAATGCATGTGTTTGACAATGATGCCATGCTCCATTCGACATGGAAATGCTACGCTTTTATTTGGTGGATGCAAGTATGACGCTATATGCCGATGCCAATGTAGACTCGAACTGCTGGGATACAGGAGCTGCTCCAGCAAAATAAATGCTGAAGACAATGCTGACTCCGCTGGGGACAGCCAGATGCTACAAAATTATTCCAGCAAAATAAATGCTGGAAGAGTGAAGTCGACTCATCTGGGAAATTGGGAACCTGAACCAAGCGCCTCATTGAAGTAACACCCTGCTGGGGAATACAACTCTGCTGGGGAGTAGCGGATGCGTCTAGTATGATTATACTTCTGCCGGAAAGTGAACGGATATCGCAAAATAAATGCCAGGACACACGACCAACTCTGCCGGGGAGAGTCTTAGCCTTCGAGTTCCACTGGGAGGAATAAAAATACTTGCTGAAAAGAGAATTCCATTGGGGATGGAACGATCCTCTTGGAGGAAATCAACTGCCTCCGCTGGGAGAGAGTAAACGACTCTGCGGGGACAGGGGAACTGTCTGGATACAGCTTACAAACATTAATCTTCTGCGGCTAAACCACTCTGCTTAAGATGCACTGTCTGAATACAGCCTTATATTCTGGGAATTGCCAAACTCTGCTAAGGATAAACGACTTTGCTGGAGGATGTCCTTTGGATAAGCTACGACTAGCTGGGGAATTCGATCCCTCTTCAGGAAGAACATGCATGACCTGCGTGGGGGTCGAGTCTTTCGTTACTGCAATCTTTTGATCGTCTTCCTCGTACGGCTATGAAACCTGCAACAACACAAACAAGACAAGACACGCCTATGCAACCAACTCTATTCAGGTTAGTGACATCATTTTCAGTTAATTCAAAGTTTTAGCAATTGTTGGCAAGGGCCAGCGCCGTTATACACATGCTAGTTCCAGTAAGCCTAGGCATTTATCATGCACAAAACAGTAAAGAACCAGCATCAAATACTGAATGACATATTTTATTGATTGGGCCCCTGAATGGGCGGAGTTTTGTACACGGGATGTAACTCCTGAAAAGAGGAAGCTACGCAAAGAAAATATACAAATATGCACAGGAAGCATAAATATATTGACAAATTAAATTTGTACACATGTCGGCAACGGGATGCAGATGAACACCACGAACTGATCCTCCCATGACTCGCCCGACTCTAATGCTTTCCCGGTATCCACACTTCCGAAGAGGTTGTATCTGATAATCGACCCCTCGAGTAGATTCTCCCGCACCAATGCTCATTGCAGTATCAAATTCGGACCGCAGTCATTTGCTTTTCAAATCCCTAACTTTTGCGTGAACCGCCCTTTACGGGTTTTCAGTTCACCGGGATACCCTTTTTTGCCGAAGTCGCCCAGTGTAGGTTTTCAACTTCGCGGGTGTACATTTTTCATTTTATCCCTAACTTTTGCCCGAACCTTTCATTCTGTTTTTTGGTTCGCCAGGATGCCCCATTTTTGCCTGGACTCTCTTTTTCTGTCCAGCGGGTCAATTTTAAGCAAAGTATTTTTTAACTGCGTCCGAATTTACAGGTGACGTAAAGTCTTCACCGTCCATGGTGGACAATAATAACGCTCCTCCTGAAAAGACTTTTCTGACAACGTATGGCCCTTCGAAGTTGGGGGTCCACTTGCCCCTGTGATCTGCCTGCGGCGGGAGAATCCTTTTCAGCACAAGCTCGCCCGTCTGAAAGCTTCACGGATGTATCTTCTTATCATATGCTTTCTTCATTCGGCTTTGGTACAAACGACCGTATGCTAGAGAAGCTAGCCTCTTCTCGTCCATTAAGCTCAGTTGGTTCAACCTGTCTTTTACCCACTCTGCCTCGTCTAGCTGAACGTCTCGCAATACCCTCAGGGAAGGGATCTCAACTTCCAATGGTAGCACTGCTTCCATTTCGTATACTAACGAGAACGGGGTTGCCCCGGTTGATGTGCGTACTGTTGTACGATAACCGTGCAAAGCAAAAGGTAGCATCTCGTGCCAATCCTTATAGGTCACCACCATCTTCTGAACGATCTTCTTGATATTCTTATTGGCCGCTTCAACAGCGCCATTCATCTTGGGTCGGTAAGGGGAGGAGTTGTGATGTTCGATCTTGAAATTCTGACAGAGCTCCTTCATCATTTTGTTGTTTAGGTTTGAACCATTGTCCGTGATTATCCGCTCGGGAATTCCATATCGGCAAATGATATCTCTCTTGATGAATCTGGCCACCACTTGCTTAGTCACATTTGCATAAGACTCCGCTTCCACCCACTTGGTGAAATAATCGATTGCTACTAGAATGAACCGGTGCCCATTAGAAGCTGTCGGCTCGATTTTTCCAATCATATCGATTCCCCACATCGAGAATGACCATGGCGACGACATCACATTCAGAGGACTCGGAGGCACATGGATCTTATCAGCATATATTTGGCACTTGTGGCACTTCCTCGCAAACTTGAAACAATCAGTTTCCATAGTCAACCAAAAATAACCTGCCCGCAGCAGCTTCCTAGTCATAGCATGCCCACCAGCATGCGTGCCGAAGGTACCTTCATGTATTTCCTCCATGAGCAACTTCGCCTCTTTTTCATCCATGCAACACAGCAGCACCAAGTCGTGGTTTCTTTTGTACAAGACACCATCCGGATTCAAATAGAAATTACCCGCTAATCTCCTGAGAGTCTTCTGGTCTTGACTGGATGCCCCAGCCGGATACTCTTTATTCTTCAGGAAATTAAGGATATCAAAATACCACGGTTTGTCGTCGGATGCTTCATCAATAGCAAACACGAAGGCTGGTCTGTCGAGCCGAGAGATAATGATTCTGGGAGCTTCATTCCAGAAGTTGACTTTGTACATGGAAGACAAAGTGGCCAGAGCGTCAGCCATCTGATTTTCTGCCCGCGGTACATGATGCAATTCAACCTTGTCAAAGAAAGGCAACAATCTCCTTGCATAATTCATGTAATGTATCAAGTTGGGCTGACGTGTCTCCCATTCCCCTTTGATCTGATTCACCACCAGAGCTGAGTCTCTGTATACGTCCAGATGTTTGATTCGCAAATCAATGGCTTCTTCAAGCCCCATGATACAAGCTTCGTATTCGGCCTCATTATTGGTAACTGCAAAGGTCAATCGAGCAGTAAACGGGATGTGCGACCCGTGTGGAGTAGTGATAATTGCCCCTATTCCGCTACCGTAAGCATTCACAGCCCCGTCAAATATCATCTTCCATTTGGAACCCAATTCTGGTCCTTCATCTGGCAACGGCTCTTCGCAATCCTTCATCTTTAGGTACATGATATCCTCGTCAGGAAAATCAAACCTCATCGATTGGTAATCTTCAATAGGCTGCTCCGCCAGATACTCAGACAGTACACTCCCCTTTATAGCCTTTTGCGAGACGTATTGGATGTCATATTCAGTCAAGACCATCTGCCAACGAGCAATTCTTCCTGACAACGCCTGCTTTTCGAATACATATTTGATAGGGTCCATCTTCGAGATGAGCATGGTTGTATGATTCAGCATGTATTGCCTCAAACGCTTGGCGGCCCAGGCTAGCGCGCAACAAGTTTTCTCAAGCATTGAGTATCGAGATTCACAATCTGTAAATTTCTTACTCAAGTAATAAATTGCATGCTCTTTTCTTCCTGTCTCGTCGTGTTGACCGAGAACACAACCCATGCTTCCCTCAAGAACTGTCAAATACATAATCAAGGGTCTCCCTGCCACTGGGGGTATCAAAATAGGAGGCTCCTGCAAATACTGCTTTATTTTATCGAACGCCTTTTGACAATTTTCGTTCCATGTTACAGCTTGATCTTTCTTCAACAGCTTGAATAATGGTTCACACGTGGCAGTTAGGTGAGATATGAACCTAGCAATGTAGTTCAACCTCCCTAAAAACCCGCGCACCTCTTTCTCTGTTTTAGGCGTCGGCATTTCTTGGATTGCTTTTATTTTAGCAGGATCGACCTCTATTCCTCTTTCGCTTACGATAAACCCCAGCAGTTTACCCGATCTCACCCCGAAGGTGCATTTGTTAGGGTTCAGCCTCAGCCTGAACTTCCTAAGCCTTTTGAACAACTTCAGCAGATTCACCAGATGCTCTTCCTCCGTCTGGGATTTGGCAATCATATCGTCAACATACACTTCGATCTCTTTATGCATCATATCATGGAAAAGAGTAGTCATCGCACGCTGATACGTTGCCCCAGCATTCTTCAAACCAAAGGGCATCACTTTATAACAAAATGTTCCCCAGGGTGTTATGAAAGTAGTCTTCTCCATGTCCTCTGGCGCCATTTTAATCTGATTATAGCCTGAAAAGCCATCCATGAAGGAGAATACGGAGTATTGAGCAGTATTATCAACTAGCACATCGATATGAGGAAGTGGAAAATCGTCCTTTGGGCTCGCCTTATTCAAGTCCCTATAATCCACACACATCCGAACCTTGCCATCTTTCTTTGGCACTGGTACGATGTTAGCGACCCACGAGGGATATTTTGTCACAGCCAGGAAACCAGCATCCCACTGTTTTTGAACCTCTTCTTTGATCTTCACTGCCATATCTGGTCTAGTTCTGCGAAGCTTTTGTTTGACCGGCAGGCATTCTTCTTTCAATGGCAGACGGTGCACAACCATATCTGTATCGAGCCCCGGCATATCCTCATACGACCAAGCGAACACATCGCTATACTCTCTGAGCATTTCAACCAGTCTTCGCTTGATATCGCTCTGCAGCGCGGCCCCGATACGAATATTCTTCGCAACCCCTTCCGACCCCAAGTTGATAATTTCGATGACCTCTTCGTGAGGCAGAATGACTCTTTCCTCTTGCTTCACCAACCAAGACAGCTCTTCAGGAACGTCACTATCTTCGGCAACCTCTTCTTCGGCCTGAAATACCGGGTGCTCAAAGTCGGGACGAGTCATAGGTGGTTCAAGGATGTCATCTGAGAATGTTATCCTGCAAAAGAACGGTTAAATGCTTCAAAATGCGTATAACGCGAATAACCACGTTGCCATTTTATTGAAAAATACAAAACAAGAAAAACAAGGATCGCAATATTTGCACATGAAAAACGCCTTTTATTTAATGATAAACACGCAATGTTCATAACGGCACAACCCTAAGCAAATCATGATGCCCCGGGCAAGACACCAGATTGTTCAACAATTAATAAAACAAAGCATTACTGTTTAAGAGTCACAGGAACAAGCTCCTGAATAGACCAGTTGCACAGTCCCTGTCCTGGCGTGCTTGGCTGAATCCAGGCATCCATATCACAGTCGCTGTCTCCTTCGTCAGACTCCGAAGTAGCATTGATAGTCTCATGACATACTCCACTAGCAGAGATGGTTATTGGCCTTCTGAAACGGGGTGCTCCCACAGCAGGTGTTGACGACGACGGTTGGTATCCTAGCCCGAACCGGTCCATCTTCACAGGAATATCCAGCACTTTGCCCGAGCCCTTTGCTTCTCCTGCCTCTACCATAGCTTGAGCTTCTTTATATGACGAAATGGCTATCTCCGGCGCTTTACTCGGCCCGGGACCTTTGTCCTTGATACGCAACCCTTCAAATGCCTGGCAGGGTGTTTCGTGGATCTCTCCATCGACCTCCACATATTTAAATGACGACAGATGGCTGACCAGGATGTCTTCTTCGCCCCATATGGTGACTACGCTGTCTCCCACCATATATTTCAACTTTTGATGCAGGGTAGACGTGACTGCCCCAGCCCCATGAATCCAGGGTCTTCCGAGCAGGCAGCTATATGCAGGCTGGATGTCCATGATATAAAATTCAGTCGCAAACACCTCCGACCCTACCTGTAGAGGCAATGTTATCGATCCAAAGACTGTTCTTCGCGTGCCATCGAATGCCCTAACTACCAAGTCACTGGGCGTGCACAAGATTCCTCTGACATCCAGCTTCATCATCGCTTTCTTGGGCAGCACATTTAAGGATGATCCGGTATCGACCAATACATGCGACATTACTGATCCCCTACACTCGACAGATACGTGCAGCGCCATATTATGATCTCTCCCTTTTGGGGTCAAATCGAAGTCGGTAAAGCCCAAGCTGTGGCCTGCATTTACATGTGCTAACACTCCTTCCAGCTGATTCACAGAGACGTCTTGGGGTACGAAGGAAGTATCCAGGACTTTCAACAAAGCATTTCTGTGAGCTTCAGAACATAATAGCAACGACAGTATTGATATTTTTGACGGCGTCTGCTGCAGATGCTCCACAATCTTATAATCACTTTTACGGATCAAGCGCATGAACTCTTCTACATCTTTCGATGCCGATGCTTTTTCGCTTGCCTGCACTGGGACATTCTCAACCATCTTTCCTTTCCCCTTTGCCAGCCTTTCGGCCTCGACCTCCGGCGAGATGAAGATCCTACCACTCCTTGTCATACCTCCTGAACCAACAACGTTATCTACAGTCTCGGCTGGCTGCTTATTAACATCAATCTTTATTCCGTCACAATACACTTCCAACCCATATGACCAT
The DNA here is from genome assembly GCA_963859935.3 of Lathyrus sativus. Taxonomy (NCBI): domain Eukaryota; kingdom Viridiplantae; phylum Streptophyta; class Magnoliopsida; order Fabales; family Fabaceae; genus Lathyrus; species Lathyrus sativus. The sequence continues at coordinate 556,574,578 of OZ012741.1, forward strand.
GGGACTGCCTTTGTGCTCTCGTACGGGATTGGTTCGGCCTTAGTTATGGTGATCGGCGGTCGCTGAGCCGGTGCTGTTATAGTGATTGTCTTTCGAGGAATTGTTACAGTGACCTACCCTAATGTTTAAAGGTCTTTCTTATTCTTTATTCTTTCCTTTAGTAAGACTATCCCTACTATAATGGAGTAGGTAGTCCTTACTTTGGATGTTAAGGGACATGTGAGGGACAATTTGACTTTGAAGGCCATTGTGGGATGTAATAAGCACATATAAGGGACCATCATCATTTTTCGAAAGGGACTTGATTCGTAAAGGCAACCATAAGGGACTTTGATGATTTTTTTATTTGAGGGACTTGCTTTATACACCCCACTTAACCATTATTCGTAGGCAACTTGAGGGATATCCTTAGGAAGTGAGACGGCGATTAAAATCGACTTACGTGTGTGAAATGTTTAATTTAATTATCTTATATTAAAAAGTGATCTAAATTTATTTTAATATTACATACATGTTGTTACTCTCCCTAATTACTAACCATAATAATAATTAAATAATTAAACAACTTTACATCCAAGAAACAATTACAAAATAATAAGCAAAATAATTAAATAAAATATAAATAAGCAATAATAAATAATAAAGGGGGTTAATTCTAAGTTTACTCGGCAAGACATCGCATCTTGTGCCTACGTATCCTTACGGGAGTGGAATCAGAGTAATCATAGTTCCCCTCAATAGGGAGGTTAGAAACCTCTTGACTGTGGTCAAGGTCTCAAGGGGAATAAACGCATCTTAAGGACACGCTTACGTGGAGTGTAGAAACTCCAATATCTACGTTGTAAATTGTTAAGTGAATTAGGGTTAGGTTAGGGATTCCGCGGCGGGAAACCCTAAAATGAGTGCGGCGACTCTTTGACCTAACACTAGGATAAAAGCAATTTTGCCCACGGCGGGACACCTAGGCTAAACAGGGTTTGATCCATTAAAGGGGTAAGGCTATTGACTCGGCGGCCAAAAGGCTGGACCTAATCTTCGGAAAGATAAAATTGTAAAAAATGTGAAAATATGACAAATCATTATATGGAGGAATAATTAAGGTACAGAAATAAGAAAAGTAATAAAGGCAGAGGGTATAAAGAAACAAAGAAACATTTCTGAAAACATGAAGAATATGAAAATATGTAATGACACTTAGAATGAAGTGAGGGAGGAAAATAGTGTGGGGCTGTGGCCACCACAAGCACATCTCAACCTCAAGCATGCAAATGAAATGCAGGAATAAAGAAAATAAAAGGTACACAAAATGACACGGCAAACCTAAGGAGTTCCTTACGAAAAGGTTTTAATTTTTTAATATTTTAATTATGTAAAAAATGTTTTAATTTTTTTAATATTTTAATTATATATATAAAAAAAGGTTTTAATTTTAAAATGGAATTACTTAGTTAAAAAAATTTAAGTTTAAATTATAAAAAAAATGTTAAGTTTAAATTATATATAAAAAAATGTTTTTGGGAACAAAAAGGTTTTTTTGGAAAAAAATGTTTACGGGAACAAAAAAGGTTTTTTTTGGGAAAAAATGTTTACGGGAACAAAAAAGGTTTTTTTTTGGGAAAAAATGTTTACGGGAACAAAAAAAGGTTTTTTTTTTTGGGAAAAAATGTTTTAGTTTTAATAAAAAAGGTTTTGATTTTGAAAAAGGTTTTGATAAAAAAAATAACAATAGAATTGCAAATGCAAACAGACAATTAATGGACATGCAAACAATCCTATACGACACAATCATGGGATCAAAATCTACGGATCTAAACAACAATGAAGGTTAACATGGCAAGGATGCAAATAAATATGAAAAATGCAAAAGATTTAGTAATTTAACGGACCTAAACACATTAACATGGCAAAATATGCACATAAACATGAAAAGGCAAAAGGTTTAGTAATTTAACCTACGAAGCGGAGGTTTGCTTCGGTAAATGTGAAAAAGGTTTGAATAAGGGAACACTGGAGAGCTCCAATCCTTCTAACGAGTTGTGGGAACGACCGCCTTTCTTCTCTGGGGATCTCCTTTGTTTCTCCCTCTCTCTCTTCTTTCCTGAAGAAAACCTTCTGACCTCCTTTTCCAACAAGGCAACACATGTATATATAGGGAACAAATTAGGGTTAACACCAAATTGTCAATAATGTCCCTAAAACCCATTTTAAAGCCCAAACTAAATAATTAGTTAAGAAAAAAATAAAATTTAAATAATTTAAAATAATTAAAATAAACTTAAAATAAAAACTAATAATCCTATTGATTCCTAAAATAAAAAATATTATAAAAAGAACAAAATTTTTTTCAATATTTTTTATTTTATGATTTTTTGGATATTTTTATGAATAATTTAGAAAAAAGTGAAAAAAATAATATTTTAAAAAATGATTTAATTAAAATACGAAAATAATAATTAAATAATAATAAAAAACTATTTTTGTTATTTTTTAATGAAAGATAGAAAAATTTAGAGTAAAAATAATAAAGAACAAAAAAAGTGACAAAGGTGAGATTTAATTTTTAAAATAGTTAGAAAAAAAAGATTTAATTTTAAAAAGAATTTAGAGGAAAAAAAGATTTAATTTTAAAAAGAAGTTAGAGAAAAAAATAGATTTAATTTTTTTAAAAAAGTTAGAAAAAAAGATTTAACTTTAAAAAGAAGTTAGAGAAAAAAAAAGATTTAATTATTTTTTTTTTTAAAAAGTTAGAAAAAAAAGATTTATCTTTATAAAAGTTAGAAAAATAAAAGATTTAATTTTTTTTAAAAAAGTTAGAAAAAAAGATTTAACTTTATAAAAGTTAGAAAAAAAGATTTAGCTTTAAAAAAAGTAGTTAGAAAAAGGATTTAACTTTTAAAAAGTTAGAAAAAAGATTTGATTTTTTTAAAAAAATTAGAAAAAAAGATTTAACTTTAAAAAAAGTTAGAAATAGATTTAACTTTAAAAAAGGGTTAGAAAAAGGATTTATCTTTTAAAAAAGTTAGAAAAAAGATTTAATTTTAAAAAGGTAATAGAATTTGATTAAAAAAATGTGTTAGAAATTAATTAAAAAAGGTTATAAAAAAATTTACTCTTAAAGAAAAGAAAAAAAAAGTTAAATTTTAATCTAAATCCTAAAAGTTAGTAAGAAGAGCTTAAAATGATTTAAATAAATAAACTAAATAGAAAAGAAAAAAAAAGTTAATAAAAACATTAGTAAAGTTATAAAAAAAATTTAATTAAATTATTATTAGTTAAAAAAACAAGATTTAAAAAAAAGGTTAATTTATTAAGTTAATCAGAATTTAAAATAAAAATAAAAAGAAAGGGTAAAATTTGGGGTATTACAGTTGACCTCAGTTTGACCTTTTAACTGCATTGATTGCTTTTGACTTATCTGATCATCTGACTGAGCAAACTTTTGAGAAAAGTCTTGAAACTTGACATGGGGGTTCTTATACACATATAAGATGTTATGAAGCTCACTTGAAGTCTTGGAAGTCCATTTAGCCTGATTAAAGTCAAAACCCTAGTTTTGGATGCACTGCTTAGGAGGTGCATTGTCTGAGGGAATTGTCAACTCTTCTGACCAATTGTGAATTTTGTGAACCTTGTGAACCTTCTTGGAACACAAAGTCTTGTATTGTGAGGGCAAATTTTGGGGTGCAACAGCTGCCCCTGTTCAATTTTCTGAAACCTGAGGGGTTAGATTGGTATATTTGCCAGTCGTAACCTGGAAGGTTGAAGGGGATTGAACACAAAAGCCCAAAAATTTGCACTCACCAGTGCATGGAGTGATATTGATGGTTGGTTGAACATGATTGAGTGGGCTTAAAGATGCCACTAGGGGAAAGTTCTTCAGTAGTATAATGAGAACTGTCAGGAGTCTGGAGTAATACTGATGTAACAGCATGTCTTCATGAGGATAGAGCGATCCATAATGATAACCCTAAAGCAGTCTTGAAGTGATAAATCGGACCTCAGGAGGATAGAGCAATCAATAGCTCTAAAGCAGTCTTGAAGTAATAATGGCTTCAGGAGGATAGAGCAATCAATAGCTCTAAAGCAGTCTTGAAGTAATAGAATGGCTTCAGGAGGATAGAGCAATCAACAGCTCTAAAGTAGTCTTGAAGTAATGATTTCAGGAGGATAGAGCAATGAATAGCTCTAAAGCAGTCTTGAAATAATAACGTGATATGTCTTCAGGAGGATAGAGCAATCAATAGCTCTAAAGCAGTCTTGAAGTAATGATTTCAGGAGGATAGAGCAATGAATAGCTCTAAAGCAGTCTTGAAATAATAATGTAATTTCAGGAGGATAGAGCAATGAATACTCTAAAGTAGTCTTGAAGTAATGATTTCAGGAGGATAGAGCAATGAATAGCTCTAAAGCAGTCTTGAAATAATAACGTGATATGTCTTCAGAAGGATAGAGCAATCAATAGCTCTAAAGCAGTCTTGAAATAATAACGTGATATGTCTTCAGGAGGATAGAGCAATCAATAGCTCTAAAGCAGTCTTGAAGTAATGATTTCAGGAGGATAGAGCAATGAATAGCTCTAAAGCAGTCTTGAAATAATAATGTAATTTCAGGAGGATAGAGCAATGAATACTCTAAAGCAGTCTTGAAGTAATGATTTCAGGAGGATAGAGCAATGAATAGCTCTAAAGCAGTCTTGAAATAATAATGTAATTTCAGGAGGATAGAGCAATGAATACTCTAAAGCAGTCTTGAAATAATAATGGCTTCAGGAGGATAGAGCAATCAATAGCTCTAAAGCAGTCTTGAAGTAATGATTTCAGGAGGATAGAGCAATGAATAGCTCTAAAGCAGTCTTGAAATAATAATGTAATTTCAGGAGGATAGAGCAATGAATACTCTAAAGCAGTCTTGAAGTAATGATTTCAGGAGGATAGAGCAATGAATAGCTCTAAAGCAGTCTTGAAATAATAATGTAATTTCAGGAGGATAGAGCAATGGATAACTCTAAAGCAGTCTTGAAATAATTAGATGGCTTCAGGAGGATAGAGCAATGAATAGCTCTAAAGCAGTCTTGAAGTAGTAATATGACCTCATGAGGGTAGAGCAATGAATAGCTCTAAAGCAGTCTTGAAGTAATAGGATGATTTCAGGAGGATAGAGCAATCAGTAGCTCTAAAGCAGTCTTGAAGTCATGAGAGGCTATCAGGAGGATAAAATAACCCTGAGGTTACAATAAAGCAGTCCCAAAGTAATAAGAAGCTCATCAGGAGGATAAAGTAACCCTGAGGTTACAATAAAGCAGTCCCAAAGATTGTTTGTTGGATAATTAACCTGAAAACAAGGTAGCATTCTGTATAACAACATTAGTTTATGCTTTATGTATGCATGTATGACATGATGCACTTAGGTAATGTACTATAGACATATATGTTATGGTATGATGTAAATGATGCATGTATGATATGACACTGCTGGAAGTGTCTGGATATCCTTGTATAACAACTGCTGGCCAAGGAAAATAAATCCCGATTCGTTGTTGAAGAATATATAACCCTCCGTCTGCTGGGGATAACAAGGTATAGATAACCTCCCGTTGTTGGGGATAACAAGGTATAGATAACCTCCCGTTGTTGGGGATAGTAGGGTATAGATAACCTTCGTTTTCGTTTGATAGTAGGATAAGTATAACATCCCGTCTTCGTTCATCGTGCCCTTATTGGAAAGTAATTTCCCGTATATCCGTATGAGGATAAAAGAGATGGATATAAATTCCAGGGGAGATTAGACTTTGTGAAAATGGATTAGTCCTACTGATGGTTTGTAACTGTCTTGTAAAGATGAACCGGCGAAGCTTCGTTGAAATCCTTCCCTCGTTCGTCCTTAGTAAATACTATTACTGCATTTTCATGCATTTCTGGTAAACATCAATCATATTAAAAGCATACATGCGTTTCTGGTAAACATCAATCATATTCAAAGGCATACATACATTCAAACACAACCAATGGACGTTTCGCTTATGTAAATAGGGTAAAAGTAAATCTGGATTCAAAAGATGGAATTTATTCATATCAAAAGTGACCCATACACGGGTAAGTTTGTACAAGGAGACATAAACCCTAGTAAGAGAATTTTGTCATGAAATTTTACAAAAAGAATCAGCTATGTGGGAAATAATCTTATTGAGTTTCAATTCTACTATTGCCACTCAAGTATCTCATCTTCTTGCTGTTGAGACGGAAACGATTGGATTGAGCTTTATCTGTTTGAGCTTGAGTAAGTAGTACAACTGGTTGCAGTTTCATGAGTGATCCAAAAGAGACATAGTCATACGCTTTAATCCCTAACTTTTGCCTGGATTGCCCTTTCAGGTTTTCAATCCACCGGGATACCCTTTTTTGCCCAAGCCGCCCTTTCAGGTTTTCGACTTGCCGGGTGTACATCTTTTTATATATATATCCCTAATTTTTGCCCAAACCCTTTTGGTTTGCCGGGATGCCCTTATTTTTGCCTAGGCCTGTCAACCTAGCGGGTCTCTTTTTATGCGTAGTATTTTTTAACTATGTCTGCGTTTACAGGTTGTGGGAAGTCTTCACCATCCATTGTAGTCAATATCATGGCACCTCCTGAGAACACTGTCTTGACTACAAATGGTCCCTCATATGTTGGAGTCCACTTGCCCCTAGGATCACCCTGTGGTAATATGATACGCTTGATTACCAAGTCACCAGCCTGATATACCTTTGGCTTAACCTTCTTGTTAAAAGCTTTGATCATCTGTTTCTGGTACATCTGGCCATGACAAACTGCTGCTAACCTTTTCTCATCAATCAAATTTATCTGGTCAAGTCGAGTCTGAATCCACTCATCTTCATCCAAGCCTGCATCCTTCATAATTCTCAAGGAGGGGATCTGAACTTCAATAGGCAGAACTGCTTCCATACCATAGACCAAGGAGAATGGGGTTGCCCCGGTTGAAGTACGTATTGTAGTACGATAACCATGCAGAGCAAATGGTAACATCTCGTGCCAATCCTTGTAAGTAACAGTTATCTTCTGTACAATCTTCTTAATGTTCTTATTAGCAGCTTCAACTGCCCCATTCATCTTTGAAATCAACAAGGTAGTATGGGTCAACATATACTGTCTTAGTCGGCGAGCAGCCCGTGCCAAAGCGCAGCAAGTTTTCTCAAGCAGTGAGTATTTTGTTTCACAGTCGGTAAACTTTTTGCTAAGGTAGTATATTGCCTGCTCTTTTCGACCAGACTCGTCATGTTGCCCCAATACACACCCCATTGAGTTGTCTAATACTGTTAAATACATAATCAAGGGTCTTCCATCAACTGGTGGCATTAAAATTGGAGGTTCTAGCAAATATCTCTTGATTTCATCAAAGGCAGTCTGGCACTCATCATTCCATTCCATCACCTGATCTTTCTTCAACAACTTGAAGATTGGCTCACAGATGGTAGTTAATTGGGAAATAAATCTTGCAATGTAGTCCCAAGAAACCTCTAACCTCCTTCTCAGTACGGGGAGCTGGCATCTCTCGTATAGCTTTCACTTTTGCAGGATCCACTTCAATACCTTTTCCACTGACAATGAAACCCAGGAGCTTTCCAGATCTAACTCCAAAAGTACACTTGTTTGGATTTAATCTCAACCTGTATTTCTTCAACCTCTCAAACAACTTGTGCAGATGATCAAGATGTTGTTCTTCATTCTGAGACCTGGCTATCATATCATCCACATATACCTCTATCTCATGATGAATCATATCATGAAACAAAGCCACCATAGCACGCTGATATGTTGCCCCTGCATTCTTATGCTGAGCAGTGTTGTCTAAATCAGCCCCTATCTGGACCTCTTTTCTGTTTTCTTCAGTTCCCAGATTCACAACTTCGACTGGCTCTTCATGTGGCTGTATAGCTTTCTCTTCTTGTTGTAACAACCTAGCAAGCCCTACAGATATTTCACAATCGTCCTCGTTTCCGTCTTCAGTTTGATAGATCGGATTCTCGAAATTGTAATTGGCAATAGTAGAACTGTTATCAATTGGATCCAGAGTGGATGAGGATCGGCATTTTAGTGACGTGGGTGTGTGTAAGAACACATAGCTGATAAAGCAAAAATATAAGAAAAAGAAAGACAAGGAACACAATATTTACGAAAACGAAACGTCCACTGATTTTATCGAATGAAGTATGCAAATGAGATGACAACCCGTAACAAGCACACCATTGTGCCCCGGGTAAGGCACATGGCTTGAAAGTTTTAATTGTTCCAGAAATTATAAATTTAAAAACATAACACAGTAATAGTATTTACTCCTGACTAAAGGAGATAGGGATAACATCTTCAGCTGTCCAATTATTGAGTCCAGCACCCACAGTAGGAAGAATCCATGCCTCCAAGTTGTAGTCTTCATCTTGATCTCCCACGGCATTGATAACCCCTTGATTGGTGATACGAACAACACGGGCACAACGGACAGCCTTCTGGGACTCTTCTTCCACCATAGCTTTTGCATCATTGAGGGAGGCCATTGCCATTGTTGGAGGGTTTCTGATGACCACAGGAACCTTCTTCACAGCAGGAGGAGTCACACAATTCTTAACAGCCCAGGGAACCACTTCAAATGACTGACATGGAGTTTCAATGTATTCACCTTCTACTTCCAGATACTTGGAAGTGTTTACATGGCTGACAAAGTATTCTTCCTCTCCAAAGACAGTAACAACTTTTCCATTCACCGGATATCTCAACTTTTGATGTAATGTGGAGGTCACAGCACCTGCCCCATGGATCCAGGGACGACCAAGCAGACATGAGTACGAAGGACGAATATCCATCACATAGAATGTAGCAGTAAACACCTGAGAGCCAACCTTGATTGGAAGATCAGTTTCCCCATGCACTACTCTTCTAGAACCATCAAAAGCCTTTACCACAATATTACTGGGCTTCAATACCGTATCTTCAGGACTCAGCTTGTTCAGGACTTCCTTAGGCAACACATTCAGAGAGGAACCATTGTCTATCAGCACATGAGACAGGGTAGTGCCCCTGCATCCAATTGAAATATGCAAGGCCCTGTTATGATCCCTCTTGGCAGGGGTCAAGTCAGCATCAGAAAATCCTAACCCGTTGTCATAGGTCAGGTGAGCAACACAATTCTCAAACTGGTCCACAGAAATTGCACTGGGTACATGAGCCATCTTTAGAAACCTGATCAATGACTTGGCATGAGCCTCAGAACATAATAACAGGGAGAGCATAGAAATCTTTGAGGGAGTATGCCCCAGCTGATCAACAATATCATAATCACTCTTGCGAATGATTTTCAATACTTCTTCCATCTGCTTAGAGAGGTCATCAGCAGCTGGCACATCAGTAGATACAGGCTCAATAACAGGACCCTTGCCCCGAGCATCAGTGGTGGAAGTAACAGCAGGAGTAACTGCACTCTTAGAAGCAACTGGGGGAGAGAAGACTCTTCCACTACGAGTGATCTTGCTAGATCCAGCAATATTATCAATGTCAACAGGCATATCAGGTAAAGGCTCCTGCCCCTTGGATAAGTTCAGGATCAGCTCTTGGAACTGTGCATTCTGTGCCTGGAGATCCTTAACTGATTGTTCAAGAGCCATTGCTGAAATAAACAGCGAGAAGATGAGAAACCTGTGCACAATTATAAACCTGTGATGCAATGATATGGGAATGCATATGCAATGTTTTCAAGGACCGCAGGATTTAAATTTGCTTAAACAAACAAGAAAGTAACTTTTTATTAGTAATAACTTGTTTTGCCTTTTAGGCAAAAAATGAAAACGAAATAAGTACAAAAGATGGGGTTTTAAGTCTCCCATGGACGTTTCCTCTTTGTGTTGAGGTATGAGTTGAGGTTTCGTTCCTCATGAAGTAGCTAGATCCAATAAGTGACCATGTCTCTTGTTGAACTGGGAATGATCAGGCACTAGGGAAACCAACTCCTTGAGCTTAGCAGGTATCCCTACAAAGTTGATCCTGATGGTGTTTCTACGAGCAGAAGCCATGACCTGCAACAAAGAACAAAAATAAATCCCTTGGTCCTTGAAATGGTTAGGGAAAATGATATGCTCATGATGCATGATGATGTCATGATGTTATGTTCAATCACAAACATGTGGCACACACAAACAAGTCACACCATAGCCCTAGGTTTAAAGGCTTGCATGAGGTTCAAAGGCAAGTACCCTCCCCTGAAGTTAGATGGTTCATCCTGTCCTATAAAAGTAACCAGGTTCTAAGGGATCTCAATATCATTGATCCTTCACAAGGGTGGTAGTTCAGAAGGCAACTTACTTGCCAACCAAAACCCTCCAAGTTTAAGATCTCAATGAGCGTAGTATCGAGTGTCAACCAACTTCAGTCTGCACCAAAGCCGGTTACCTCACTACTTTCTAAAGGCCAAGATGAGTTAACTAGGGTTCTAAAAGTCAGTTAGTGCATTGACAACATATGGCAGCCTCAATATTATCCTCAACTTGACTTAAGGAATATAAGCACCAACCAAGAAGTCGCACTAACTATGGCCACCAGATCAACCGTATCGATATACGTCGTACAGTTTCCTTGGTCTATTGCCATTTACCTAAGGTACACTAGATCCGGGTTAGGACCTTTCACACATAAGAGCACCCCAACAATATAATAATAAAGCAAACAAGGCAAACAATTTAAAGTGATCTTAATTCCTAAGGGTACCCCTCTTAAATAGATCCCCAGCAGAGTCGCCAGTTCTGTAACACGGTGGGAGAACTGACTTTAAACAATGTTGCGGATAGCAAGAGTCGCCACCAACTTTTATTTTATCCATAAGGAAAGGTTATAAAAGAACATGAAAGACCTTAGAGAATATTTTGGGTCCGGGGGGTAGGTTATGAAAAGGGAAGGTGTTAGCACCCTTTTCATCCATGGTTATCCATGGGCTCTTAGGTACTTAAGCTCACTTTTGAATTGTTTTGAAAGTGTAGTGTGTGAATAGAAAATTTTCAGAATAGTTAATAAATAATCCATGCAAGGATGTGTTAAGAACTTGTTTGAAAACTTGTTGAAAATTTGTTTAAGTGTGAAACAGTTTTGAAGTGAGCAAGCACCTAGGAGTAACCTACCCTAATGTTTAAAGGTCTTTCTTATTCTTTATTCTTTCCTTTAGTAAGACTATCCCTACTATAATGGAGTAGGTAGTCCTTACTTTGGATGTTAAGGGACATGTGAGGGACAATTTGACTTTGAAGGCCATTGTGGGATGTAATAAGCACATATAAGGGACCATCATCATTTTTCGAAAGGGACTTGATTCGTAAAGGCAACCATAAGGGACTTTGATGATTTTTTTATTTGAGGGACTTGCTTTATACACCCCACTTAACCATTATTCGTAGGCAACTTGAGGGATATCCTTAGGAAGTGAGACGGCGATTAAAATCGACTTACGTGTGTGAAATGTTTAATTTAATTATCTTATATTAAAAAGTGATCTAAATTTATTTTAATATTACATACATGTTGTTACTCTCCCTAATTACTAACCATAATAATAATTAAATAATTAAACAACTTTACATCCAAGAAACAATTACAAAATAATAAGCAAAATAATTAAATAAAATATAAATAAGCAATAATAAATAATAAAGGGGGTTAATTCTAAGTTTACTCGGCAAGACATCGCATCTTGTGCCTACGTATCCTTACGGGAGTGGAATCAGAGTAATCATAGTTCCCCTCAATAGGGAGGTTAGAAACCTCTTGACTGTGGTCAAGGTCTCAAGGGGAATAAACGCATCTTAAGGACACGCTTACGTGGAGTGTAGAAACTCCAATATCTACGTTGTAAATTGTTAAGTGAATTAGGGTTAGGTTAGGGATTCCGCGGCGGGAAACCCTAAAATGAGTGCGGCGACTCTTTGACCTAACACTAGGATAAAAGCAATTTTGCCCACGGCGGGACACCTAGGCTAAACAGGGTTTGATCCATTAAAGGGGTAAGGCTATTGACTCGGCGGCCAAAAGGCTGGACCTAATCTTCGGAAAGATAAAACTGTAAAAAATGTGAAAATATGACAAATCATTATATGGAGGAATAATTAAGGTACAGAAATAAGAAAAGTAATAAAGGCAGAGGGTATAAAGAAACAAAGAAACATTTCTGAAAACATGAAGAATATGAAAATATGTAATGACACTTAGAATGAAGTGAGGGAGGAAAATAGTGTGGGGCTGTGGCCACCACAAGCACATCTCAACCTCAAGCATGCAAATGAAATGCAGGAATAAAGAAAATAAAAGGTACACAAAATGACACGGCAAACCTAAGGAGTTCCTTACGAAAAGGTTTTAATTTTTTAATATTTTAATTATGTAAAAAATGTTTTAATTTTTTTAATATTTTAATTATATATATAAAAAAAGGTTTTAATTTTAAAATGGAATTACTTAGTTAAAAAAATTTAAGTTTAAATTATAAAAAAAATGTTAAGTTTAAATTATATATAAAAAAATGTTTTTGGGAACAAAAAGGTTTTTTTGGAAAAAAATGTTTACGGGAACAAAAAAGGTTTTTTTTGGGAAAAAATGTTTACGGGAACAAAAAAGGTTTTTTTTTGGGAAAAAATGTTTACGGGAACAAAAAAAGGTTTTTTTTTTTGGGAAAAAATGTTTTAGTTTTAATAAAAAAGGTTTTGATTTTGAAAAAGGTTTTGATAAAAAAAATAACAATAGAATTGCAAATGCAAACAGACAATTAATGGACATGCAAACAATCCTATACGACACAATCATGGGATCAAAATCTACGGATCTAAACAACAATGAAGGTTAACATGGCAAGGATGCAAATAAATATGAAAAATGCAAAAGATTTAGTAATTTAACGGACCTAAACACATTAACATGGCAAAATATGCACATAAACATGAAAAGGCAAAAGGTTTAGTAATTTAACCTACGAAGCGGAGGTTTGCTTCGGTAAATGTGAAAAAGGTTTGAATAAGGGAACACTGGAGAGCTCCAATCCTTCTAACGAGTTGTGGGAACGACCGCCTTTCTTCTCTGGGGATCTCCTTTGTTTCTCCCTCTCTCTCTTCTTTCCTGAAGAAAACCTTCTGACCTCCTTTTCCAACAAGGCAACACATGTATATATAGGGAACAAATTAGGGTTAACACCAAATTGTCAATAATGTCCCTAAAACCCATTTTAAAGCCCAAACTAAATAATTAGTTAAGAAAAAAATAAAATTTAAATAATTTAAAATAATTAAAATAAACTTAAAATAAAAACTAATAATCCTATTGATTCCTAAAATAAAAAATATTATAAAAAGAACAAAATTTTTTTCAATATTTTTTATTTTATGATTTTTTGGATATTTTTATGAATAATTTAGAAAAAAGTGAAAAAAATAATATTTTAAAAAATGATTTAATTAAAATACGAAAATAATAATTAAATAATAATAAAAAACTATTTTTGTTATTTTTTAATGAAAGATAGAAAAATTTAGAGTAAAAATAATAAAGAACAAAAAAAGTGACAAAGGTGAGATTTAATTTTTAAAATAGTTAGAAAAAAAAGATTTAATTTTAAAAAGAATTTAGAGGAAAAAAAGATTTAATTTTAAAAAGAAGTTAGAGAAAAAAATAGATTTAATTTTTTTAAAAAAGTTAGAAAAAAAGATTTAACTTTAAAAAGAAGTTAGAGAAAAAAAAAGATTTAATTATTTTTTTTTTTAAAAAGTTAGAAAAAAAAGATTTATCTTTATAAAAGTTAGAAAAATAAAAGATTTAATTTTTTTTAAAAAAGTTAGAAAAAAAGATTTAACTTTATAAAAGTTAGAAAAAAAGATTTAGCTTTAAAAAAAGTAGTTAGAAAAAGGATTTAACTTTTAAAAAGTTAGAAAAAAGATTTGATTTTTTTAAAAAAATTAGAAAAAAAGATTTAACTTTAAAAAAAGTTAGAAATAGATTTAACTTTAAAAAAGGGTTAGAAAAAGGATTTATCTTTTAAAAAAGTTAGAAAAAAGATTTAATTTTAAAAAGGTAATAGAATTTGATTAAAAAAATGTGTTAGAAATTAATTAAAAAAGGTTATAAAAAAATTTACTCTTAAAGAAAAGAAAAAAAAAGTTAAATTTTAATCTAAATCCTAAAAGTTAGTAAGAAGAGCTTAAAATGATTTAAATAAATAAACTAAATAGAAAAGAAAAAAAAAGTTAATAAAAACATTAGTAAAGTTATAAAAAAAATTTAATTAAATTATTATTAGTTAAAAAAACAAGATTTAAAAAAAAGGTTAATTTATTAAGTTAATCAGAATTTAAAATAAAAATAAAAAGAAAGGGTAAAATTTGGGGTATTACAGTTGACCTCAGTTTGACCTTTTAACTGCATTGACTGCTTTTGACTTATCTGATCATCTGACTGAGCAAACTTTTGAGAAAAGTCTTGAAACTTGACATGGGGGTTCTTATACACATATAAGATGTTATGAAGCTCACTTGAAGTCTTGGAAGTCCATTTAGCCTGATTAAAGTCAAAACCCTAGTTTTGGATGCACTGCTTAGGAGGTGCATTGTCTGAGGGAATTGTCAACTCTTCTGACCAATTGTGAATTTTGTGAACCTTGTGAACCTTCTTGGAACACAAAGTCTTGTATTGTGAGGGCAAATTTTGGGGTGCAACACTACTGCCCTTGCAGGCTCTTTAATTGCTGCTCGGTAAAACTGCAATGTGCCGTCATCAATTAAATCCTGAATGCCTTTCTTCAAATCATCACACCCCCCAGCTAGGGTCTAACATTCTAAGCAGTACTCGTCACAACCCGGATAGACACCCCCTTGTAATAATCTGCTTTTTATCTCGCTCAGCGGCGTTTTTAGATCATCCACATTCATAATCAGGTTCAACCCTTCCTCAGTCAGAATGGCGTTTGCCCCATGATTAGGCATGGGCTTCTGCACTATATTCGGACCTGCCGTTCCGAAATTTATAGCCTTATTGTCCAATAAGTCCTACACAACATGCTTAAAAGCATGGCAACCCTCTACATCGTGGCCCGAAGCCCCAGAATGAAACTCACAGTGCCTGCTTGCATCATAACCATACGGAGGAGTTCCCGTTATCGGTGCCAGAGTTCTCTTCTCTACCAAATTCAGACCCAACAATGTCTGTAACAAATCTGCATAGGTTGACGGCGGCTTTTCAAACACTCTCCTTGGCTTACCACCCTGGAATCTTCGCTGAGCAGGCTGTGCCCCCTGCTGCGGTTGCTGCTGTTGCTGCTGCTGTTGTTGCTGCATTGGCTGTTGCTGAAACGGTTGTTGTTGGTACGGGATAGTAACACTCGCCACCTGCTGCGGCTGATGATATTGGTTTCGACCCCTGCCTCGGCCTCGGCCTCGGCCTCCAAACACTGCGCTTGTATCGCCCTGACGACGCCCATCAAAAGCCTTCCTATTACTGCCAGATGCATTTGATTCCTCAGCCTGGAATCGGCCTTGCTTAATGTTGTTTTCAATCTTTTCTCCCATCAGAATTAAGTCTGAGAAACTGGCCAAAGATGTGTGAAATAACTTGTCATAAAACATGCCTGTGAATGTTCCGATAAACATGTCATTCATTTCCTTGTCTTCTAAAGGAGGCCGGACCCTGGCAGCCATGTCGCGCCATCTTTGCGCGTACTCTTTAAAGCTCTCACCCTTCTTCTGAGATAGCCCTGTCAATTGGACCCGATTGGGCGCCAAGTCGCTGTTGTATTTATAGTGAGCTACAAAGGCCTCTGCCAGTTGCTTCCATGTCTTTATATTAGTTGGCTCCAACCCCATGTACCACTCTAAGGAAGGACCTGACAAGCTATCTTGAAAGAAATGCATTAGCATTCTCTCATCAGTTGAATACGCAGACATCTTTCTGTAATAAGCCCGCACGTGCACTTTCGGACATGTGTCCCCTTTATACTTATCAAACGTAGGAGCTTTGAATTTGATTGGCACCCTTAAGCCAGGTACTAGACCCAGTGTTGACATGTCTAAGCCCACAACACTTTGGTTCAGGGCCACCCTCATCTGCTCTTCTAGCATTCTGATCTTCTGGGAGTCATCCATCGGTCCCTCGAAACCTCCGCCGGAGAAGGCGTCTTCCTGCTGATCCTCTTGCCACATACCATTCCCAGCTCCATACCCATCATATCCATTATTACGGCCAGCTCTCATCTGATTCATCACTGGGCCTCGCCCTCTGTTGCCGTGCCCCTGAGCAACTCCAGTGGGTCCAAAAGCCATTAACCCGGCGCCATTACCATTTCCAAAACCTCCGTAACCCTGATTGGTCATACCATATCCGTCTTGCCCAAAGCCTTGAGCATTGAAACCATATTTCCCCGCATTATCGAATCCCTGATCATTGAACCCGAATCCAGCATTACCGAAGCCGTTGCCTCCCATATTATCACCCAAGTTGATATCACCAAGCCCAACGTTATGGACAACAGTCTCGTTCCCAACTCCGACGTTACCGTTCCCAGCAACGGTAGCGTTGTTGACATTAGCAGCCGGTATATTGACTACAGGTGGAGCCACTGGCGTGGGAGTGCCATCCCCATGAACAGTATCGACTCGCACAGACTGATGATCCTCATTACCGTGACCGGCATTTCTGACCAACAGAGGCTGCACCATGGCTTGCAAATTCTCCTGACCTTTTGCAATAGCTTCCATGGTCTGCATAAAGAGAGCTAGCTTCTCGCGCACATCTTGCATCTCGTTCTGCATTTGATCCATGATTCTTCGACAGTTGGTGCGAGTGGAATATCTGTGCGGGCGCTGATCTGCAATCCTGAAAATACCTGTCAAGTAGCAGGGAATAAGGTACTATCCAATGATCACCTGTAAGGCAGTATGAATATGAATGCAATGCAATGTGTGTCTGTGCATTAGGGAATAGCATTCCCCGATTCTAGTGCGAAGGTGCCAGTGCGGTGACAGTGCTAGCAATACAAAGATCGGAGTTGAATCAAAGAAAGCCTCATATATTGCAGAGAAACCAATAAGCCAAGAATACAATATCACTGAGTACAAAGAGAAGGCATGACCTCAACCAACAATCCTGGTGATGGTCAGCACTATGCAAATAAAGCATACAAGTTAATACAAGAAATGATCAAGTACTCCCATAAGCCTGGTACTCTTCTATTAACTTCCTGGTCTCTGGATGACCTGGTCGAGTAAGCAGCCCTTCAACAAGTTGGTTTCTTTTCTTGAGAACACGTTGCACGTCTCCGGCAGTTTCCTCCCCTGCCCCTTCTCCGAAGTGATCTTCTAACTTCCACTTCTGAGACACGACTTCGTTCCTGCCTTCGATAGCCTTGTTCAACGCCTTCTGGATACTATACCTGGACATCACCTCTTCTTCATACTTATTGATGCTAGCCTTCAGCTGCTCTTCGAGGTTAGAAATTTGCTGCTTCAACTTATCTTCCCTCTTCTTATTGTTGGTCAGCGTAGCATTCCAAGTCTTATTGCAAGAAGAGATCTCCCGGTGTGCTGCGTCGAGCGCCTTCTTTTTGGATTCCAGCATGTCATGGGAGCTTCTGAACTCTTGCCCCAGGCGTTCGCGCTTCTTCTTCTCCTCAGTCAACTCGGCCCCTAGTCTGTTTACTAGCTCGATCTGCTGTTGGAAAGCATGCACGACCTTGTTTTTCTCACTGCGTATCTGGGCTAGCTCTTGCTCTAACCCTTCATTGATCTTCATCAAGGCTTCTTTTTCTTTCACAACTTGCTCGTAGGCCTCCCTAGAAACAGTAGTTGGCTCTGCTACCGGAATAGGAACAAGGGCTGGTGCATCTGGAAATGGCATCCGTAACTGACTTGCTCTCTCCTGGATCCAAACTCTGTATGGTGCATAAGCCTGACAGTCATTTTTCCCTAACAACGGCTTCCCTCTTCGGTTAATACGCGTCCAGGCATGCTGCAGCTTGGCTAACAACTCTCCCTTCAAATCGCCGGTGAAGTACAGAGATTCCTGTACTTCTTCCTCCTTTGGTGGGTTCTTCAGCGCATATCCGAACTGACGGACAAACAGAGATGGGTTGTAGTTGATACACCCCTTTCTTCCTATCAACGGAACATTAGGGTACCCAGAACAACTGAATGTAAGCTCAGACCCCAGCAGGTCTCAATCAAACCACTCAATGTCTTCCGAAGTTAACCTCATCATACGCTCTGGCCAGTCAGACGTGGTTGCACTATCCACGAAAGGTCCCCTCGAGGGAAGATGGCTCTTGAACCACATATACAGCAAAGGTACGCAACAAGAGACGTTCTTGCCTCTCCTGTTCTCATTCCTGTAGTGCATCGAATGGTAAAAGTCCCCGATCAGCGTTGGCACAGGGTTACCAGCAGCAAATAGATGAAATGCATCCATGTCCACGAAGTTTGGGAAGTTGGGAAACAGTACTATCCCATAAATGCATAGGGCCAAAATAGCGTTAAAGACCACCTAACACCCATTCTTGGCGTACTCTTGAGCCTTACCAACCAGAAACTGAAGAGAAAAACCCGGAACCCCTCGCCACGAAGTCATCAACAACTCAGAAGCATTCATATGCAGGGCCTTGGCTAAATCCTCCAACTTGGGCTCAGCGGCTGAGTGAATAAAAGGAACTGCATTCTGAACTGGCAGCTCAGTAAACTCTACATACTCCTCCATGGTAGGCCCCAAGATAAAATCCGCAAATGTGAAACATCTCAAAGTCGGGTCATAGAATTGCATTAAGGTGTACAGCCCATTCAATTCATCATCAGTGGATTTGTGAACTAAACCCAACAACCGTCCGTAACTCTGCCTGAAGCTTCTACGGACATCCTCATCAGCAAGAGCAATCAGACCCAAGAGGGGAGCAATATCAGGGATAGGTAGCTTATAAGCAACTGTCATCCTCAAGCCGGCCATGATCAAAACTCAGAAGTCCAGACACTAAAACCGGGGAATATGCAAATGTACCTGCAGCACAGACACACGTTAATGGGATGCAATGATAATGGGTATGCAAACGATGCAATGCAAGTAACATGCAACAGGGACCAAATGTCGTGGCTGAGAAGCCTGAACCATATCAAGAAGTCTCAGATAGACCCTCCAGAAGTCCTCAAACATTAGTCTCAGATAGACCTCATACACAGCTCCAATACTGGTCTCTGATAGACCCCATAATCATAACTTTGAATGGTCTCTGGCAGACCTCAAATCATATCTCCAACTGGTCTCTGACAGACCTCAGAACTCTCCAAATGGTCTCTGACAGACCTCAGAACATATCTCCAACTGGTCTCTGACAGACCTCAGAACTCTCCATAAATATCCAGGATCTTAGATCAAGAAATAACCGGTATCTGAAGGTCTAGTTACCTGCATAACCCCAAACCCTCTCACAGGTGGATGTCCTAGTAACTGACAAAGGTATGGCATCCTATGCGGTCGTCGGCGTCACAGACTTTCAGGGTTGATGATACGATTCCCAGAAGGAGTGGCATCATCAAATCCTGAAGAGGCCTCACTTAGCCAACTTCCAAATGATCGGTCCCCAGAGTCGACAATCCAACTAACCAGCAACCCGAGCCACCCAAAGGGCAGGATAGGAGGCCAACCAGAAGAACCTCGTCTGAGTGTAGATTTCGCGGGACACTAGGACATGCAAAGCACGTCCGCGCCCACTAATCTCTACTCTAAGTCTAAGTGCACTCAAGCCCAGGTCCGGCTTATCTCTCAATCAAAGAACACCCGTCACACCCCAATACAGCAATAATAATCAATATATATATAATGCTGAAAATAAAGGTCAGAAATATAAATCCATACAAAGTCCTCGATGGGAAAACAAGCGTTAGGATTGACTCTCTTAAGGGACGTTGGATCCCAAATGCATAAGAACTATCGCAGTCCTTAGCAGCCAGGGGAAGTTGGATCCCCAGTAGAGTCGCCAGCTGTCGCTACTGCGAAAATTGGCGCCGGTTGAACAGAAGAGTCGCCACCGTGCGTTATTTATCCCACGGGAGGGAAAGGAAACGCTCAGAGTAAACCTCGCACAACACGGGAAAGGTATGGTCGTCGCAACCAAAACCTGGATTCGGGAGTCGGTTACGCAAGGGGAAGGTATTAGCACCCCCCACGTCCGTCGTACTCGACGGGATCCACGCTTGTTTTCGGGTATGGATTGTTATTCTATCTACTCTATAGGTCAAGGGTTAAAAAAGAAAATGACTCGGCAAAGTATCGCACTTTATGCCTACGTATTCCCGTCTGGAACGAGAAATCAGAGTCAACGTAGTTCGCCTACCTACGGGAAAGGAGGGGAAGGTTGCTCGCTAGGATATCGCATCCTATGCCTACGTACTTTCATACAGCATGAAAGATCAGAGCAAACGTAGTTCGGGCTACGCACGACACAAGTCTGTCTTAATTGATTTTATTCCTTCTAAAAAAGGTTTTTCTGATTAGCAGTCCAAGCGGACAAAAATGACGTTTTGATGAGTTCACATTCTATTACAGAAGAAGTGTCTTTTATTGTGTTTGAAATCTTATTGTATTTTTCTGTTTGTTTTGAGGAAGAAGAGACAAAACTCTAACCTATGGTTGAAAAGGGAATCAAACTAACCTAATGTTATCATGCATGGGTTAAGACCTAGTGTCTATCATGCTCCTCTCTTGCGCAGAGAGAAACAGAGATCCTAAGGGAATAGACGGAAACATAAACAATAGCAGATATATACAGTAAAGCAGTAAAATGCATGAATGCAGCAATACAAGCGAGGCAAGGGAGTCCCACTCAACCTCGAACCTAGAAAACAATAGGCAAAAGTGAACAGACTTCACTTTCAACCCAACAGGTTAACAACAAACAATACAGTCCAAAAAACCAATCAATACATCAGAAATGAATAACAACCAAAATAAACAGCCACAGCAGCTCTGCATCAACACCTATCTTCAAGTCATCTCCAATCAGCTACAAGCTTCTGGCAAGCCCCAGTCTCCATCTCCACAACCTTCAAGCAAGGTCTTTGTCATCAATCTTCAGTCTACAATGGCTTTTCTTCAAGTCTCAAACCTCCAGGATGAGGGATCAGTCACAAGAGTGAATTGGGTGTTAAACAATTAGTTGACCACCAAGGGTGGCAAACAGACTGCTAACAACACATAGGATATTTTCTCTCAAGAGTTCTATCCCTTAGACAGTAGCACCAAGCCTTCCAAAGGAATGGGGTGAGTGTCTTAGAGAGACTCTGCATCACAGAGAAGAATGGAGGCAGTCAAGACCTTCCATGTTTGAGAATCAAGTTGACTACCCTAGGGCTCTGCCTGACTCCTAGATCCTACAAACTTCAACAGCTGCCAGCACAGAATCTCCTCATCAAATCTGGAAGTTGGTCTTCAGTCTCTGATCTTCACATGGGCTTCATCATCTCTGGTCTTCAGCTCTCCCCAAATCCCAAACAAACCCAATACCCCACACACAGACAAAACAATAACCCTAAAGAGGGCACACCATATAGTCAATCCAATATAAGCAATATACTAATAGCAGTAGGGGAACCCTAATAATTTCTAAGGGATCTAACCTATACCCATAACCCCTATAATCCCATACCCCAAAAATCAGATGAAGATTCCTAAAAACTATCTAATCTATTTCACCTATGCTCACCTGAAACCCTAATTTTGATCACTATGATATCACCTATTCAAATCACCTAAAACTAAATTCTAAAAATGTGAATTAAATCCTATATTCAAGTTGAAGTCCTAAACTAAACAACCTAAAAAGAATGGATTAAAAATACTAAAGCATCTATTAGAACAAAAATCAACAAATTTAAGTATCAAACTAAACTCCTTAAAATATTATTTACAAGAAAAATGCATGAAAAATATCAAAACAAAATAAAATGCCATTTTTATTTTTAATATTTTTCTAGACAGAATTATAAACCTAGAGAAAAAAAGAACCAATTAAAACTAAGCTATTCTCATTTTTTTTATGATTTTTATAAGGTGAGAAAAAATATAAAAGAAATTAAAAACACAAAATAGAAATTAAATGGGAGGGGGTGCCATAAGCAATGGCGCCCAGTTGTTATCTCAGGATGGGCCATAAGGGGGAGGCGCGCCTAGCAATTGGCGCTAGGCCCAGGAAGCATCAGAAAACGAATTGAAAAATAGAAAGAAAAGAAATAAGTTCGCGGTGCGAAAAGCAACAAATCCCAGTATATTCTATTGGGCCTATATAAAAGGGGGTGGGGATATGAATTTGGATTCAGAGCCCATGCGTTTTAATAAGTGAAATGCTGCGTTCCACTTGGTCTTTTCCCTCCGTTTTCAACTTCTAATGCCAGCCATTGGATGAGATGAGAAAGTCAAATAATTGGCATGATCGGACGACCATTGGATCGTCTTCCTCAATCAACTCTAGGGTTTGCAGAATAAACCCTGCACACGAGCTCGACACGACCATCTTCCAGCCATCATATCTCCCTCGTCTCTCCATGAAAGGCCACGATATAAACACCAAAATTGCTCCACTTCTCACGTAGAAGACAACTGCACCCTTAGTTTTTGCTGAAGCTTAATCAAATGCCAGACCCGATGGTATACAACCTCCATGGACACTCAAAATTCACCCTCACCAAACTTCAAACTCTTGCTAACAGAACCAACTCTATACTTCCATGATCACTCTAAACTAATCCACACTAATTATCACACTCTATCCATCAAGTTCTGGATCAAAAACCTTTTTTGTGCATGCCTGAAAATCTTCACCAATCAATGCCAAACTTTCCAGGATTCATCCTCTAACTACCTAGGTCTCTAATATACTAACAATCCTATGCCATGATCACTATTCTAGCCAATTCGAAGGAAAACATACCTAGTGCAAATTCTTGAAAACAGATGTAGACTTCTTGAATCAGCAACCACCAATGCTCTGATCTTGATCAACACTCTTGATCCTTGCTACTGTATGCAATAACCTTTGATCCAATGCTCTGAATATGATACTTGAACTCCTTTTGCACTTTTGATGGTGAAAATCACAGCACACGAAAATGAACTCAACTCAGCCAGATCTTGATGAATTTTGGTTCTAGGATGATTGTAGAGTAGATTAGGATCAAGAACTTTGTGAATTGATGGGATTTGGTGAGAGATTGAGAGCAATTTGCAAAATTGGAAAGATGGAGGGAAACTATGTATTCTTGCCAAATGAATCACCAACCACGTTTTGGAGCCACTCTTGTGTTTATATAGATGATGATGGCCTGATCTAGAAGGTTGTAGAATGATCTTAGATGATTCTAGAAAGTGATGGAAAATTATGGAAGTTCTCCCTTAATGATACTTTGATCCATCTCATATCTCATGCATTTCCTTTCATATTTGTATCAAAATCTCCTCTTATAAGTTATTGTCATGGTATGTATGAAAAAACCAAGTTCCTTGCCTTGAAAAGTCACTTATGCCAAGTTTTCTCTTCTTGCCTTATTATGCAAGCAACAAAAATACAAAGCAAGTCCAATTTTTAACTCCTAACTCAAAAAAGTGGCTGAACCAATGTCTCTAAAATGATGTTTGCAATCAATTTGGTATATTGGATGACCCATTTTGGATTTGTAGATCTCTCAAACCAATTTTTCATTTCAACTTTTTCAACTTATATGCCTTTTTTAGGTCATTTTTCACCAACTTTGGTCAAGTCTCATTTTATGCATTTACAAACTTTCATGACTTCTTTTCTAGACTTAAAATGGCATTTTGAGCAACTTTTATGTTGTGAAGTTTTTTATTTGAAGCTTCCTTGTATGAGTTTTAGGCATAGGCTAAGAATAACCTATAATCACCAGATGACCAAAATACCCTTTGCTTGCCAAGACCATAAGTAGAGTTCCACAAATCATATGAAGTCATACCATACCATTCTAGAAAGCTAATACAATAAGGAACAACTATTATGTTGGCCAAGAATCCATTTGAAATATCCTTGAAGGTAAAAAGTTGCTTGGAAGACAGACAACTTTCACAGACAAATTTCAGTGCCCTCAGATGACCTGTAACTTGCAAGAGCCATAACTTGAGTTCTATAAATCATCTTTATGACTTCCACCACTCAAATTAAAGCTATGAAGATACTCTATAAGTTTCATGTGGACCAAGAATTCATATGAAGCTTGCATTTTTACTTATCTTACTTGGAAATTTGACCTAAATTAGGGGATTTTACACAGAAACCCTAATTTAGAAACTCCTCTTCTCCTTGATTTCTCTTAAATTATTCTTGTCATATCACCATATCCTCTTCTACATGTCAAATGATGAACCCCACATCTCTCCAATAGACCTTAATGCCTTTCAATCAGTCAATTGACCTAGAGTTGACCTAGAGTTGACCCCAGATGAAACCCTAGTTGACTGTCTTCAACTGCAATTCTTGTGATCATATCAAGGACTTGTCTCCTTATTCAAATGACTTTCTAAGTCTCCCATGATGTCCAGATACTCTCCATGCTCCATCCACAGCTCACAACTTACTTGTTGATCCTCAGATACCCTCAGTTAGGAGATAGATGAACTGCTTGATCCATTGACTTCCCAACTTTCAAATCCTTTCTGATGACTTGAATGAGGTTGAATTAGAATGATAATCTCTTGATAGGCTCATAGAGATGAGAATAATGCTTGGTACCCTGTTGGATGACTTGCTATCTTATGCTATGCAAATGATTAAACTATGTACATGACTCTATATGCTAATGCTAATGATATTGAAACATAAACCAAGTGAATAAGGTTGAGAAAATTTTAGGGTGCAATAGCCGCCAGGAACCCAACATCAAAAGCGACCTAGAATCAGAGTCCAGAATCCATCATAGAACGTAAAAGATCAACGAACATAAGAGAAACGGCGGAATCCACCGGCGTCACCGTTTTCGACGAAGAACATCTTACCCGCCGTGAACTCAGGGACGAAGTGTCGTCCTCATCACTGTTCATCCGATGTTAACGAGCTCCAAACCGTTTCCAACCCATAAAAGGGTGAGCAATTTGTGCTAACCACATTTTAATTTGTTTTTTCTTACAGGATCATTAAGAAAGTCGGAGGAGGAAGCGAAAATTGGATGGAAAACGAAAATGGCGACGGGAAGAGGAAGAAAAATTCCAGAGCAGGCATCCATGGCGCCGCCGGCGCATGCAAAGAGAGAGAGAGTGATTAATTAGGAAAAAACCTAAAACCTTCAGCAAAGTTTTGTTCCCCCTCCCCTTTTATTTGCTTACTGCTTTTTATTATTTTTTATTATTTTGTTTTAACTTATAATTAACATGTTTTCAACTAATAACATTTTTATAATTACAATTAGTAACGTTTTCACTTATAATTAGCATGTGGTTCATCTGTTATAATTGAAAAAACCCATTTTCTTGATAAGTTATTATTAAATCTATCTCTTTTACATATGTAATTAAAAATTCATTAAAAAAAATATTTTTTTTGTTTTTTCTCACAATAAAACGAAAGTTTTGTTTTAAAAAAAAATAATTTTTTTTATTTATTCATTAAATAAAACTGTTTTAGGGTTAAAATCGTTAGAACCTTTCTTTAAAATAAATTTCTCTTTTCAAAAATTAAAATTAATCTTTCCTTTCAAAAATTAAAATTAATTATTCTTATATAAAATCGAAATTCAAAAAAATAAAATTTTCTTTTTTGAATAAAAATCCAAAAATAAAGAACTCTTGATCTGGCCGTTTCAATTTTTGTCTGACCATCATTTGATCCCTATTCGTCTCTGTTTACTAGTTTGTGATTTTTTTTTCATATTTCAATTTTATGGTTGTAATTACGCGAGTCTATCGTCGCTTTATTTCCGTATATTTTGTTATGCTTGTAATTTACGTGAGTAATCGTCGCATTGCACTTTTCTTTACATCATTTGCATCATTTACCGTTACAACCTTCCGAAGGATTAGGTCTAACAGTTTGACCGCCGAGTCAATAGCGTTACCCTTTGTGTGGTTCAAACCCTAATAGCCTAGGTGTCCCGCCGTGGACGAAAATTCCCTTTACCCTAACATTAGGTCAAAGAGTCGCCGTACTCTATTTTAGGGTTTCTCGTCGTGGAATACCTCTTAACCCTAATTTCAATTAACAATTTCAACATAGAAATAGGAGTTTCAAGACTCCACGTAAGCGTGTCCTTAAGATACGTTTTTTCCCCATTGAAACCTTGACCACTGTGAAGAAGTTTCTAACCTCACTTTCAAGGGGAACTACGATTACTCTGATTCCATTCTCTACCCAGGATACGTAGGCACAAGATGCGAATCTTGCCGAGTAAACTTAGGACTAACCCTTAGGTCTTTCAGTCACTCTTACCTTTAGCTCAGTATATACCCGCAAGCCAATAATTTAGCAAAAGAGTAAATTTTAAACAAAAGGTTCCTGTAGAGTACTACATAAGTTTAGGGTGTTAGTACTTTCCCTAGGCTTAACCAACCCCTTACCTAGAGCTCTCCCCACATTGTTTACGATGCAAAAATAGGTTTTCCTTCGGGTAAATCAAAGTCGGTTGTGAATTAAAGATTTGCGATTCAAATTAATTAATAATTCGATATCTTATTCTCACCGCAACAGAAAATGGCGACTTCACTGGGGACCGCCATAATTCTTAAGGGTTACCCCTACTTTGTTTATTGTATGCTATCTACTTTATTATTTTCTTGCTTGTATTTAATATATTTGTTGTACCTTGCTTGAGGGTATCTATTTTGTTGTGAGATAAGTCCTACACCCGAACTTGAGTGACATTATTATAGGAAGGTGATATATTCGATGAGGCTTATAGGGAGTGAGTCCTGACCAAGCTGACTTGAGAATCACTGCTCAGTTGAGACCCTTTCGAAAATGGTTTGGTTGAACGAGTAGTCGTGAAAAGTTTTACTATTGTCGATTGGAGTCCGTGATACTGGGGACCGTAGTACCTTAACACCACCTTGGCCTTATCTAGGATGTAGTGCGGGAACTATGAGGGAGTAGTCCCAAAATAGTTGCTACGCGATACTACACTCAAAAGAGGTTCTCTTGAGAATATTATTAACCACCGAGTCAGTCAGGAAATTGATAATATCCGAAAGATGGACTGATGACTTTAGGCACCGCTTTAGAACCCTTGTTCTGCAGGTACAACTAACCTTAGTACATAGCTTTTAGGGATGGGTAGACCTTAACTTTGCTCATATACCTTTATCCTAGGACTTGTGTATATTTGTGCATTGCATCCATAAAGCATCACATTGCATTACCTTGCATGGAATTCAAACTTTATTTATGAATATTGAAGGATACCATGGATTACAATAAGGAAAGTACTTTGAAATATTCTTTTGAGAGTCTTAAGTTGGATGACCGAAGGAAGTTAGGAGTCGTGGTTCAAGATCAAGAAGGATTTAGAAACAAGTATGGAAGGTCGTTATCTTTGTTGAAGCTTCAAGTAGACAAATGACTTCTCTCTGCTTTGTTACAGTTCTAGGATCTAGATTATCTTTGCTTTACATTCCCCGAGTATCAGCTCTTGCATACCCTAGAAGAGTACTCTCAGTTGGTTGGCTTACCTATTTTGGATGACTCTCCTTTCCCTTTCTTGGTGGTGAACCCTAAAGAGCAAGACCTTGCTAAAGCCATATGCTTGAAGGTATCCGACATCAATGGGAATATGATCACCAATAGTTGTGGAGACTTTTCCAATGTACCGTTGCTTGGTTTTAATGGAGGATTTATTTTCCTCCGACCTTCAATCTACCTTTTGAAGATAGGCTCATCCTCAAAAAGGCCCAGCTAGAAGAGCAGATCAAGGAGCAGAATACGAAGCTTCCTTAGGGTCTTATCAGCTTTTATTTAGCTATTTTGTTAAGACTTTCTTTCAAGAATATTATCTGTAATTCATTTTCAAAAATAATAAATAAAATTCCTTTGGTGTTCCGCGATATTCGTAAATATTTGAATTCCATGAGATCATTTCATCTGCATTTTGCATCTTAGCATCATATTTTTGCATTGCATGTGTCTCCCAGTTTCTCATTCTCGGTTCTCTCGCCTTCCAGTTCCGTCACCCTGGGTCCTCCGCATTAGTACAACACTAGAGCCCAAGCTCGAAAAAGGATGGAAGAACAAAATTAAGAGATCGACCATGTCAGCCATGAACTCGAAGATCTTCGAGGAAGTGTGGGGAAGATTATGGAGATGCTACAAGCTCTTAGCGCAAAGATGGACACTCAGCCTACTATTGTTTCTGATACTACCAATACTGTTGCAGACCCTCAACCAGTCGTTACTGTTGAGAACGTACCTCCTCAGGGTCTTCAATCCGGTATGGTGCCTCTTATTGCGCAACCAGTTCAACAAGTCAGTCCTCCGCAATGCAAAACTCCGAGTCTCGACCATCATAAAGAACCTATGCGCCCAAGGAGTCCCTCGAGCAGGTATAACCACAAAATGGCTACTCATCCACCGTGGCAACGTCAGCCTAATTATGTTCAAGGTTATCCCGTTCAGTATGCTCAACAACCCTATGTAGCTACTGTCGCACCTCCCTTCAATCAGCAGTTTCCTACATATCAGCCTGTGCAACCAGCTCCGGTCTATCAAGCTCCGGTTTATCAACAACCTCCTGGTTATCAGCCTGCACAAACTCCTGTCAGCTGTCAACGAGCTCCCAACACTCCTGCTTATCAACAGCCTAAGAATCAGGCGCCTCGCCAAAATGGTCAGAACAAGAGACAGTACAAGCCTTGTCCTCCGATTCCAATGACTTTCACAGAGTTGTATTCTTTCTTGGTGCAACGAGGTCTGATTACTACCCGAGCTTTGGGTCCACCTCCCAATCCTTTTCCTGCCAACCACAACGCCGCCGCTCATTGTTTATTTCATGAGGGTGCGCCCGACCATGATTTGGAAGGTTGTTATGCTCTCATGTACATTGTCAAAGATTTGTTAGAAGATAAGATTTTATCTTTTGAGGATCAGAACGCCTCTCCGGATTTTCCATTTGCCAAGATCAAGCTCTGCAAAGCCTGTTTCCAACATATCTAAGCATGTTACTCCTACAGTGAGCGAGCCGAAGCCAGTAATTATTCAGAAGCCTAGTCCATTTCAGTTCAGTGATCCTCAAGACGACGTGGCCGTGATCAACCAAGTATCCGGGAAAGTTATTCCGAAGGAAGATTTGAAGACTGATAATGAAGTAATGACAGATATAGCTGGGGCAAGCAAGATGACTCGCAGTGATCATACTCCCCATTTCATTGAGGCTCTGCCAGAGGAAACCACTACTATTGTGTCAGTCTTGAATACGAATACTTCATAAACACATTTTGAAGGACTTTGAGATAGTTCATTTTATTTATATGTTTTATTTTCTTTGATTAAGCATAATTATCATGTACGAACTTGTTTATTTTGATTAATTAATGCGATACATGTTTGTCTTGAAGCAATCCATTCATTTCACTCACAAATTTATTTTTCATAAACTTATAATGCCAACTTTACCCGATCTCTTGCTTTGATAGAGAGTTGGAAGGAGGATGATGAACCAAAAACGTCAAATTTCTTGTCGTACGCTTTCGATTGAAACCTGCTGATGATGTAAGGCATTGTTTCAAATCCCAAAAAATGGAGATATAAGGATGATAATCCATCTTTACCCCCTTTGAACCTTGAAGTAGGAGTTTCTTTTCCAAACAATAAAAACCTTCATTTTAACCTGGGGCGGGGTAGTTTTCAGTTAAACTGATCGAGCGCTCAGACTGTCTAAAAGGAGGAGCGAACCTTCGAGAATCTATCCCTAACATCTTAGGAAGATAGAAGCCAAAAATGCAATGCCTATACCTCTACTACTTAAAGAGTGGGGCAGTCACAAGCCTTTCAAAAGAGTCACACGACTTAGTCAACAAAAATAAAAAAATATATAGCCCGCTAAGTCAGAACCTATGAAGGAGACTTGGGCAAAACTGGGGCATCCCGCTGGACTCCGACGTCAAATCCAAAGAACGCCGTCCAAAAAAAAGTTAGGGAATAAAAGTAAAAACAAAGGTATTACAATAAAGAATCCCCAAAGAACAGTCGTGTGATCAAACACAAAAGAAAATAGGTGAGTGATTGCCATGTCCAAAGCCTTAATAAGTTCTCGACCATATCAAATCCGCTTGAGATATGAGTTCTCATGTCTGGTTAACTAAATTAGGATTGGAGAACATCACGAAGAATGGGTGGGTGCAACAAATTTGAGCCTTTATCTTTTGTTTATTACCCAGTGAACCAAGCCACGATACAACCATTAAAAGACCTAATTGAAGTAGGGTTCGTTCTGAAAGCGTACTCGACGAGATAACGTTTCCTGACTCCTACGAGCTATGCTCAATTTAACGTTGGCGACTCGGCGTTACAAATTAAAATTCATATCCTAGCTAGTAATTTCAGTCACGAGTTATTGCGATATTTTTTCAAAACAAAAAAACTTCAATACAAATATACATGTTGCACTGACAATTTCAGGATAGGCATTTCAGGCATGTTGATTTTGCTTGATATCTTGGAAATTTACATATGGACATCAAAACTTGAAGATCCTTCTAAACAGGGGCAGGTGGTTTCCAAATCGCTTATTGATGCAAGCATGACTCTCTTAAGAGCTATTTCTGGAAGATTTATTCATGACACCGTCGATCCGAGCCAGTTACGTCGAGATCCGACCAAATCTCTCCAAGAGTTTGAAAACAGTGGGGCAATTGGATTCCACGTTCTCTGTAAAATCCTCTCGAGATGACTTTCTCACAAAGGATGTACTCTGGGTCATGATATTTTTTCAAAATGGCAACTACTACAAAGTCCATTGAGATCAAATTTAGCTTCGTTTCACGACGTTCGTCAGACGCCCAATAAATTTTACTCTCGGCGGTCTTCATTCCCTAGTAAATCTCATCGTTGCAGAAGTACTATAAACCATTGCCTCAGAGCAGTCCCCAACGAGACTTTAAGCCGACACAATCCCCAGAGAGACTTTAAGCCGACACAGTCCCCAGCGAGACTTTAAGCTGACAACATTCGAGACCGAGCCGGTAATCTCCAGTAATTTTCAAGACTACAGAGATCATACCAGCATCTTCCAAGTGATACCGTCTTTTCCTCACCAAAGCTGCCATGCTTTCCTCAAGAAATAATCCCCAGCGAGACTTTAAGCTGACAACACTTTTGGGATCCATCTAATAAATCCCTAGTGACTCTCACGACTGCAGAGATATCCCCGGTATCCTCTGAGTGATATATGTTCTGAAAGACCCATTCTCAGGAGAATTATATGTTCCTTAGTGAAATTGCCTTACTTTCCCCAAGAAATATTCCCCAGGAGATTACCATATTCTCCCCAAGAAGTCAGGATACTTTCCCCAGAGATGTTTGTTGATTTCTCCCTAGTAAGTCTGACGAACTCTCCTCAAGGAGGTTGATGTCTTTTATCCCCAGGGAATTTGGATGTACCTTTCCCTAGGAAGTCGATGTTTTATTCCCCGGAAGTTGCTACCCTATCTCTATGAAGTTGCCTAGCTCCACGTCTTCCCCATGAAACAGATATTTATTTTATCGCCGGAAGTCTCTAACCCCAAGAGTTCTTTGGCTGACTATGATTCATGATAGCAATCTCTCCAGTGAAGTCATGACATCATACTCTCCGGTGAAGTCGTATCGTATCCCCATGTGGAATTCATGATATTGTATCCCCAAGTGGATTATTTTCTCCCCAGAGAAGTTGGAACCTTGAAGCAAGATTTTGTTCTACCATCAACTTTTCCTAGTCCTGGATAGAGGTACTGTTGCAGAGGTCGCCAGGTATTCCCGTCGAGATGTTTATTTCATCTCATGTTTCCTCCTCTCGTCGGTTTTGTCAGCATATGCCTAAGAATGAGCATGAGCATTACATACTCATTAGATTTTCATTTTCATACACATTGACATACGCATTAGCATTTGCATGTTTGCTATTTGTCGTCATCCTTTGTCGTTACCTCCGAGTAACTGGGTTCGTCCGTTCTCTCCAAGTAGATCGCCAGCCCTAAGCATAAAACACCTATTGTTTCCAATTCCCCCACAGAGCTCGAACCTCGTGGACGATGGTTGTTTCAGTTATCTTTCCGCACCCGGATAAGATAATCCCCATTTGAGTTCATTTCCTCAATGGAGTCTTGTTTGACGGTTCTTTCTAGCCCAGTTCTAGATCGAACTTTGGTCCCGTCGGTCGCCGAACTTACCTGGATGTGCATTTATTTTGCACTATCTTTCAAGAATAGCTTTGGCAATCCTTTGCAGATATGCGACAGTTCTCGCTTGAGAAGCGTATCACTACATCTTACGGCAGATAAGCAACGGTTCTCATCTGAGAAGCTTATAATCATCAACAGCAGACAAGCGACAGTCTCAGTCGAGAAGCTTATCTTTATTACGCTCTATTATATTAGTCGATATGCGACTGCCATTACCTGAGAAGCCTATCATTATATCATT
The DNA here is from genome assembly GCA_963859935.3 of Lathyrus sativus. Taxonomy (NCBI): domain Eukaryota; kingdom Viridiplantae; phylum Streptophyta; class Magnoliopsida; order Fabales; family Fabaceae; genus Lathyrus; species Lathyrus sativus. The sequence goes on from OZ012741.1 coordinate 556,607,225, forward strand.
ACCTCTTTCAATGATGGTATGCGATTGTTCTCACCTGAGAAGCCTATCGTTATATCAGTACATTTTACAACAACTGGTATGCAACTATTCTCACCTGAGAAGCTTATCATCATGCTACAACTTTCATTACATTACAACAACGGTATGTGATAGTTCTCATACAAAAAGCTTATCATTACATTCAATCGGTATGTGACAGTTCCCGTACAAGAAGCATATCATTACACAACCTTCATTACAATTTTCATTACAAATTTAATTACAATATTCATTACAATTTACATTACATGTTACCACCTCTACAAGCAATGCTCATCCGAGAAACTTATCCTTGCTACTCTTGCAAATAAGCGACATTTCTCGCCTGGGAAGCTTATCATATCTTCATCATGAGGAGCAACAAGTGGCCATCTCTGTCGAGAAGCTAATTTCCATTTCCTTTTCATCTTGAAGTGCAGGGAGGTTTGAACTGAATCGTATTCAGGGTGTAAGTTCTCTTGATTGGCTGCATTTTGTGGCAAAACACTAGAGCATGTATGTATGTCATGACTGATGTTAGTGCATACAGAATATGGTATGTGCAGGGTAAGTTGACTTAGCTAAAAGCAAGTTAAGCTGGATGTCATACCCAAGGTTATGACTTAGGTCGTATGACATCAAACGCAGGTTTGTTTTTTTGGTAGCTATAAACCAGGAAACATAATAGGAGCTCAAGCTGGATATCAGGATATTTTCTAGAAGCCCTAGGCGGATTGAAATATCCCTGAATTAAGTGGCAAGTGCACAGATTATTGAAAAATAGGTTTGTTATGAATAAAACCTAATTTATGCACCAAGGCCCAAAAGGACTGACAGCTGCTATAAATATCAGAAGAAGGAATCCTGAACAGTAGCTCTTAATAGAAGAATAGAGAGTACAAATTAAAGAGTCCTTGTGAGTGAAGAAAGCTAGTCTTCACGTGTGAATTCTGTTTAGGAATACTTGTACTCCAAGCTATTGTCTGGTGGATGATTGCATTGGTTAGGTAGATTCTAAGTTGTGTCTCACTCAAAGCTGTGAAGCAAGAGTGTGTGAGTCCTTGATCAAAGCTGTGAAGCAAGATCAAGGTGTGTATGAAGTGTTTCTTTATATTGACTTTTGTAATTGTGAATTGTATATCACTGTGGTGATTGAGGGGGAGTGAGTGGGTATACTCAGGTCTAGAGTGTCTCTAGGCTGAATTGTCATTGGGTAGGTTTTAAGTGAGGAGTGCAAACTGTGTTGTTTGACTCTGAATTAATTCTGCTAATAGTGAAGTTCCTCCCTGGCTTGGTAGCCCCCAGATGTAGGTGTTGTTGACACTGAACTGGATAAACAATTGTTGTGTTTTTACTGTTTTACTTTACAGTTAAATTAGTTAGTACATCAGTCAATGTCACAGTGGATGTTATAACTTTGGGAATAACATCCATCGTGTGCTTGCCAGAATTTTCAATTGGTATCAGAGCAGGCACCCTGCCTGTTTAATCTGGGTGAGATCTAGGGAAAATAAATTCTGGTACAATGGATAAAGATATAGGATTCACTAATAGACCTCCAATTCTGGATGGATCTAATTATGATTATTGGAAACCAACGATGAGTGTATTCTTGAAATCTATAGACTACAAGGCTTGGAGAGCTGTGAATTCGGACTGGGAACATCCTGTGAAGACTGATAAGGATGGAGTATCTGTGCTAATTCCTGAAGAGGAATGGAACAAAGAGCAAGAGGCATTAGCTCTTGGGAACTCCAAAGCATTGAATGCACTCTTCAATGGTATAGACAAAAACATATTCAGACTGGTACACCACTGTGAACTAGCAAAGGATGTTTAGGACACTCTCATAACTACTCATGAAGGAACTTCCAAGCTCAAAATGTCAAGACTTCAAATGCTGACCACCAAATTTGAAGGTCTGAGAATGAAGGAAGATGAGACCATTCATGAGTTTTACATGAATGTTCTTGAACTTGCAAACACCTCAGGAGCTCTGGGAGAAAAGATGACTGAAGAGAAGCTTGTAAGAAAGATTCTAAGGTCACTACCTAAAAGGTTTGCTATGAAAGTAACAACCATTGAAGAAGCCCAAGACATATGCCATATGAAAGTGGATGAACTCATTGGTTCCCTTCAAACCTTTGAAATGAGAAAGAGTGATCAGGTTGTGGAGAAAAAAAGGCATAGCTCTTGTCTCAAACACTGCTAATTCAGATGAAGAAGATGATGAAAAGGAGGAGAATCTGTCTGAAGCTATTGCCTTGCTTGGAAGACAATTCAACAAACTGGTCAAAAAGATAGCCTTCTGATAAAGAGAAATCTGAAGATAAACTCAGCCAAAGCAGAGGAGTACTGTGCCATGAGTGTGAGGGATATGGACATATTAGAAAGGAATGTCCCACATATCTCAAAAAGAAGGGAAAAGACCTAACAGTCACTTGGTCTGATGAAGATTCTGACAGTGGATCAGAAGAGGAATCAGCTAAACATGTCACTGCTCTTAACAGTGTGTGCATCTCTGATGGTGATTCAAGTGATAAAGAGGTTTCCTTTGATGACCTTGCAACATCATACAAAAAACTTCACATCAGAAGTACATAACTGGTTCAACAAGGAGAGCAACAGAAGAAAATCATCAAGGAGTTAAAAGCTGAAAAGAGAGAGCATCTAGCCACAATACACACACTCAGAAGTGAAGTGAAGGAGTTGAAAAGTAAAAAGGATCAAATGACAAAATCCATAAGGATGCTCAACTCTGGGACTGACACCCTAGAGGAAATCCTTCAGAGTGGACAAACCTCAGGAGATAGGTCTGGACTAGGATTTGTTGATAAATAAAATCCTGTGCTAAAACTCAAGAGGTTACAACCTGAGGTCCAGAAGTTAAAAAGGATGTCACGACTAATGTCACAACATCCAACTAACAGAAACTGGAATCAAGTCAAAAGTAGATTCCAAGGGTATAAATGTTACCACTGTGGAAAACTTGGTCATATCAAATCTGTGTGTTTCTGGCTGCATGGACTTCCTAGTCATCCTCATCAAGAACAGAGAGCTCATGTCAAAAGGCAGCATCAAGCAAGAACTAAGAAGGGTGCCCCTTACAAGCAAAGACATTGGGTTACCGAGAATATGGCTTTAGTAACTCACAATTCCCCAAGGATGCCAACCAAAGAGGATTGGTACTTTTACAGTGGATGCTCCAGACATATGACTGGAATTGAGGATCACTTAATTAAACTCAAACCTCACTCCTCAAGTCATGTAACCTTTGGTGATGGAGCTAAAGGAGAAATCACAGGTGCTGGACAACTTGACAGTCCTAAAGCTCCAGAATTAAGGAATGTCTTGCTGGTTAAAGGACTAGCTGTCAACCTCATAAGTATTAGTCAGCTTTGTGATCAAGGCCTTAAAGGTCCAATTTACCAAAGGTAAATGTGTTGTCACCAATCAAGAAGGGAAGGAAGTCATGAGAGGATACAAAGAAAAGAACAACTTCTATCTATGGGAGCCTAGAAGTAACCTCAATACCTTGGCCAATAAGGAAAATAAGGACCAAATATGGCTGGAGAAAGGAAGACAGCCACTGAAGATGGATAAGACCAGGTCCAACACATTAGCAAGTGGATCTTCAAAGTGTGCTTCAGAGAGAAGGACAGGATGTAAGAAAAGTCATGAGGGGAAGCTAGCCAAGAAGGGATACCCAAAGATTGGTCATCAGGGAAAGCTAGATAGGATATACTAGAACCTGATGGAGTCCATGGATGCTACCCTGCCTAAAGGAAGCAATGTTACTCCGGATGTCATGACCTTGTTCTGTAAAATCCAGTACACCATTCAACCAAGTCCTGATGAGTTCAAGGGAGGCATGCTCAGGGGTAGCTCGTGTAAATGGCAAGGGATTTGTGCAATACCTGATGATTATGCAATAAATAGGGCTGTAATTGGTGCAAGTGTCAAGGACCATAAATTTAAAAATGATCTACAAAAATTAAGGCTCTTGAGTAATGGTGAGTTATATCAATTAATGGGAATAGGGAATTATAATTTAAAATTCAATCATTTACTGATTGGTCAAAACATTAAGTTCCCTCCTCATTTTCCATATCATCTATTGAGCCCCTACACATCAAACTCCTACACCATTTGGTTCACGATCAAACTGTTCATCTTCCCTACAGCCTCTAACGAACGAAAACTCCTTTCCACACGATTAACGTTTTGTGCAATGTCTCAATATTCACCAAAATCCTCTCCCTCCAAGAGAATATCCACCAATGAGTCTAAGGTAGGAACTGAGTCAAGCAACCCTAACTCAGTGCTTG